>CM055277.1:59172174-59235193 GCA_029237695.1 Conchocele bisecta
ATTGTGCATGTCACCAGGAATACTTATACACTATTTTGAAATTCGCCATGCGTATAGTGTCACAAGGATTACTTATGCACCATCATGAAATTCTCCATACGTATATTTAGTGTATTAGTATTCCTGGTGACACAATACGTATGGAGAATTTCACAATAGTGCATAAGTATTCCCGGTGGCATTCACAATAGTGTATAAGTATGCCTGGTGAGACAATACGTATGGAGAATTTCACAATAGTGTATAAGTATTCCTGGTGACATTCACAATACTGTAAAAGTAATCCTGGTGACACAATACGTATGGAGAATTTCACAATAGTGTATTAGTATTCCTGGTGACACAATACGTATGTAGAATTACACAATAGTGTATATGTATTCCTGGTGACACAATACGTATGGAGAATTTTACAATAGTGTATCAGTATTCCTGGTGACACAATACGTATTGTGTCACCAGGCATACTTATACACTATTGTGAAATTCTTCATACCTATTGTGTCACAAGGAATATATATAAAATACTGGAAAATCTGCGTGTGTAGCTTGCTACTTCAGCTTCATATTTTGTGCATTTTATTCTGTTATATGGATACGCATGTGCATGTATCGTGTCGTTTGTCACCAGAGTGATCATTTCATTTGAGGGGAGAGTAACGCGTAATTAATGGCAGGTATCATAAATTACTGATTCCGCTTTCCCTGGTTTGGCCCTCTTATACAACTTTGGCTTCCAGTATTTGAGTGTTAAATTAGGTTATTCAGTACCCATTATAAAAGTAGTAGGCTTTGTGCTAATCCTATCGTTTTAGGGGTGGGGGCTAAGTGATTATGTTGTGGTCCGGACCTGGCACCATATCAGGATATTCTGATATCAGGGCTGAATATACATTATTGTTAATATGCAGCTCTTATTACGTCCGGATGTTTCCCCATTTGTACAGGTGAAATATGGAATACGCTCCCGCTAACACGCCTGTAATAGATCTTCGCTGTCAGTAAACAGTATACCTTCGATGTCTGTATAGTCCGTATACTGACGCGAAGGTCTACCGTTTACTGACACCACACCACACCACACCAAAGGTCAATCAATCAATTTCACTTGAATTATATGACACGTGAATATTGCAATTTAGTCATATTAAGTCCGTTTATTAGAACAGTAAATGTAGTTTTTGAAGTGATAGGGCTGTCCCACTTAGACGATTCTTTAGGCGACAGGTGGCGACTACACTGTCGCCACATTGTCGTCGCTATGGTCGGGAGTAGTCTTCGTCATCGCCTAAAGAATCGTCTAATTCTGACGTACATCTTTGTTGGGAGTGCTTGTTTTGTGGTTTTGTTTTAAATAAGTATGTGTCACATGTATATTTTAGAACGAACCCACCACGATTACACATTTCGACGTCGTTAGCCATATATTTTGCTTTGCTTTATGATGGAGTTATATATACTCCCGGCAAACGAAGTATGTGGAGGGGTAAACCGTTTTCTTAATTATGCCCCCCGCCCTAGGTTACTGCAATCCGTCAAGTAATGATAAAGTTATACCATGATGACGAAGCTTGTATAAACTTTTGGACATTTCGGACGACGCAGACAACGACGACGATGACGGAAAAAGCGGCAACTATAGTCGCGACTTCTGCAAAGCAGGCGCAACAAAAATAAAGCGGTATCGTGTTGATAATAGTCACGACTCTGACACCTGTATTCGTATCGGTGGGAATACCCGCATCTCTAGAAAACGAGTATTACGAAGTCAAAGAGTTTCGAAGTCTCAAACAGACAGGTACGTGAAGCAATACCACCTGTGCGGAAGTATCTACGCTACCGTGTGTAACTGAAATGGAAGCGTTATTGTGGATATTAGAAGAGTAGTGTGGCATCAAGGGGTTCACAAATTCTGTATCTTACCACGCATACCCATGACAGTGAGTAACCCACACACTGTCTCACTATAGTCCATAATATGAAGCATTAGTTACCTTTCAACTTGCATCTCTAAACTGTACAATGATAATTCCATGTATTGTTTAGAATTGTTATGTTTAATTCTCTTATTAATCATCATTCCCTGTGTTGGTAGTTTCCAGTTATGGGCGCCACCATATTAGATTATACCCACTCCATGGTTGGTCGAAGCGACCACTTCCGGTAAAATGCAACCATAAAACGACCAACTCAGGAAATGACGACACAACCTAAATGACGTCACAACCCTTTCCTTATGATATTGGTCGCTACGACCAATTGACCCGAGTTGAGTCCTTGAAGACAACCAGAGATCCTGTAGATTCTATTACATATATAAGGGTCGCAACTGTAACCGATGTATATACGGTACCCCTCAAAAACGTTAAAGCGAATTTCTTAGTCATTTGACCTTGAGCACAGGGGCTATACAATGAACTTATGGTTGATGACAAATAAGTATATGGAATTTCAAGCCAATCCAAACTACGGTAACAGAAATTGTGGGAAATTCAAAGTTGGCATCACAACATTGGAGATATTTGCGTGAAATTCAAAGTTGACATCACATTGTCGGAAATTCATCAAAGACAGCATCATAACATTGGCGACATTTGTGGGAAATTAAACAAGAGGGCCATAATTCGCTCACCTGACTCCATGAACACCAGAGGAGAATGTGATATTGAGTTCATGTGTTTTAAAAAAATTGTGCTATTTTTAGATGGCGGTCATCTTGGATTAAGCGATCACTCTCATTTTACCAAATCTGAAAATGCTTCACCCAAGGATCTTAACTTCCTATGAAGTTTGGCCAGCATCGGCCATGTGGTTCCTGAGAAAAAGACGTTCAAAAAAAACGAATAAATGGACCTTTTGATGGCCATCATGGATGACATAATCATCCGATTCCGACAAATCTTGCACCAGAGCAATCGCCTCATCGATACCTTCAATTTGATATATGACATGAGCATATTCGGTCCAAAATAAAATTTGACCCCAATTTGACCCCACGGGCCACGCCCATTTTTGACCCCGGGGTCACCATTTTCACAACTTTGAAAGAGCATTGTAAATTGATCATTTCTACCAAGTTTAGTCTAAATTCGGCCAGCGGTTCATGAGAAGACTTTTTAAGAATTTATGCTATTTTTAGACAGCGGCCATCTTGGATTAGCGATGACCTACATTTCAACAAATCTGAAAAGGCTTCACCCATGGACCATAACTTTTAAGTTTGGCTACCATGGGCCAAGCAGTTCATGTGAAGAAGAATTTTGAAATCTCTAATAAAAGAAAGACATTTGGACATTTCGGCGGCCATCTTGGATGACACAACAATCCGATTTCGACAAAAAATGTACCAGAGTGATCGCTTCATTGATACCTTCGATTTGATATATAACAGGACTCTATTCGGTCAAAAATAAAATTTGACCCCAATTTGACCCCACGGGCCACACCCATTTTTGACCTCGGGGTCACCATCTTAACAACTTTGAAAGAGCATTGTACATCGATCATTCGTACCAAGTTTCGTCGAAATTCGGCTAGCGGTTCATGAGAAGAAGATTTTTTAAGAATTTATGCTATTTTTAGACGGCGGTCATCTTGGATTAGCTATGACCTCCATTTTAACAAATCTGAAAAAGCTTCACCCATGGACCATAACTTTTAAGTTTGGCTACCATGGGCCGAGCAGTTCATGTGAAGAAGACTTTTGAAATCTCTAATAAAAGAACGACCTTTTGACCTTTCGGCGGCCATCTTGGATGACACAACCATCCGAAAAATGCACCAGAGTGATCGCCTCATTGATACCTTCAATTTGATATATGACATGACCATATTCGGTCAAAAATAAAATTTGACACCAATTTGACTCCACGGGCCACGCCCATTTTTGACCCCGGGCTCACCATTTTAACAACTTTGAAAGAGCATTGTACATCGATCATTCCTACCAAGTTTTGTCGAAATCCGGTTGGCGGTTCTTGAGAAGAAGATTTTTGAAGAATTTGTGCTATTTTTAGACGGCGGCCATCTTGGATTACGTAATGACGTCATTTTAACAATTTTGTAATCCCCCTACCTAAGGACCATGACCATGAAGTTTGGTGACTATAGGCCCAATGGTTACCGAGGAGAAGACGTTTGAAAATGTTCAAGGACGACGACGGACGACGGACGACGGACGACGACGGACACATTGCGGTAACAATAGCTCACATGAGCTTCGCTCAGGTGAGCTAAAAATGGCATCACAACATTGGAGATATTTACAATTGAGGAGTTCATTGCGAGTTGCTTAACGGTCAGAGGTGATCTTTCAGCAAAACTTCTGGGACATTTGTGGGAAATTCAAAGACAGCATCACAACATTGGTTTGTGGGAAATTCAAAGCCAGCATCACAACATTGGCGACATTTGTGGGAAATTCAAAAATGGCACCACAACACTGGAGATATTAGTGGGAAATTCAAAGTTGGCATCACAACATTGGCGACATTTGCGGGAAATTCAAATACAAAGTTGGCATCACAACATTGGTTACATTTGTGGGAAATTCAAAGACAGCATCATAACATTGGCGACATTTGTGGGAAATTTAAAAATGGCATCACGACATTGGAGATACAGTCAAACCTGTCTTAAGCAGCCACCCAAGGGAAGTGACAAAACTGGCTGCTTAACAGAGGTGACCTCTTAATAGAGGGTTGTGTTTTCAGGTACATTTCAGGTAAATTTTGAAAATTGAAATGAAGATAAAGATAACATAGACATGTATGTTGACTTGATAATACAAATGTAGTAAATAATATTAATGATTAATTTAGAGTACCATATTGATTAAATATGTATGTTTTAATGCAATATAAATGTGTATCTTTATATTTATTTAATATTTTCAAAATTGAACCTGAACATGTAATGAGTGGATTATATCATTTAATGAAATAAAAAATCTGAACAACAAATAAAAACACCAATGTTCACGTTTTTGTTGTTATTTTACAGCCTAGTGCAACTGCTAATCTGCAAGATTCATATTGTAGACAACTTATTGTACTAGATAATAGGGCATAATGTGGTATAATCGGAAATGGTGTGGGATAAGTTGTGCGATTTTTTTTATTTTGATTTTTTTTGTCGGGTATTGGTCAAGTCGAATTTGGATTCATTTCCAATTGTGTATGTAAATAATGCATAGGTGATGTCAGCAAAAGCAATCAATAAGTGCGACATTCGGCTCATATTCGACATATGAGGCCATTTGCTTAAATTATATTTGAGCCGGTTACACTCGGTCCTGTGCAATACACACCAATTATATCAGCTATTCGTGTTTTGTCAATTTGGTAACTGGCAATGGGCTGTTCCTTTTTATAACATTTGTGTCGGTAACCTATAGAAATTACGAATCGACGGACAAGGGTGCAAGAACCCGGATGCGATAGGCTGTTCTTTCAATAATGAGCCGACAATTCGGGCAACACAATTTGCACCTGTGAAACATACCCTCTCAATATCGCCGACGCGGCGACGTGTTAGGTGTTTTAATTACCCACATTGACTGCTGACATCATTGTTAATTCGCGCTTCGGTAATGACCGCCGCAGGGTACATTGAAATCGAGATTAGCGGTGACCGTTTAATGAAATTGGATCACTAGTTTGGGACGATAATTAATGACCGCTGGCCGTGTTAGACGAGTGACCGTTGAATGAAAGCGTTTTATATAGCAAAAATGCGCAGGAGGAATTAGAAGTGGCCGCTTAACGGCGATGACCGATGATTAAAGGTGACCGCCCGAGCAGGTTCGACTGTATTTACAATGGAGGAGTTCATTGCGGAAACAAGTTGTTTATCGGTCAGAGGTGGTCTTTCAGCAAAATTTCTGGGACATTTGTGGGAAATTCAAAGTTGGCATCACAACATTGGAGATACAATGTATTTACAATTGAGGAGTTAATTGCGGAAACGAGTTGTTTAACGGTCAGAGGTGGTCTTACAGCAAAATTTCTGGGAAATTCAAATTCAAAGTTGACATTGGTTAGATTTGTGGGAAATTCAAAGACAGCATCATAACATTGGCGACATTTGTTGGAAATTCAAAAATGGCATCAAGACATTGGAGATATTTACAATGGAGGAGTTCATTGCGGAAACGAGTTGTTTATTGGTCAGAGGTGGTCTTTCAGCAAAATTTCAGGGACATGTGTGGGAAAGTCAAATTCAAAGTTGACATCACAACATTGGTTAGATTTGTGGGAAATTCAAAGACAGCCATCATAAACATTGGGACATTTGTGGGAAATTCAAAAATGGCATCAAGACATTGGAGATATTTACAATGGAGGAGTTTATTGCGGAAAGGAAACGAGTTGTTTATCTGGTCAGAGGTGGTCTTTCAGCAAAATTTTGGGACATGTGTGGAAAAGTCAAATTCAAAGTTGACATCACAACATTGGTTAGATTTGTGGGAAATTCAAAGACAGCATCATAACGTTGGCGACATTTGTGGGAAATTCAAAAATGGCATCACGACATTGGAGATATTTACAATGGAGGAGTTCATTGCGGAAACGAGTTGTTTATCGGTCAGACGTGGTCTTTCAGCAAAATTTCTGGGACATGTGTGGGAAAGTCAAATTTAAAGTTGACATCACTGTAACTGTAGCAACTTGCGTTTGAGAAACCAGTCCACACTTTACATAAAGTCCGAACACGCTGGTGTCAATAATTGCGTTGGAGTTCTTCCCCTTGGATTAAACTTGTCCTTTTGCGAAATCGTTGGCCGAACGTTCAACACGAGACATTTAATTATCGTCAATTTGCGATTTTCTGCGTAATTAAGACAAAATGGCCACAGAGGTATAGCATTTTATGCGTCCTGCGAACCTTTATGCGTCACATTTATGCCTATTGTATTGTATTTTCCATTTTACCGATTATGATATTGTTATCATTGCATGGTACCGAATTCCGTCATGTACCTAATTCCGGATGACAATGTTATACGAACAAATATAATCAGATGCTTTTAAAGCAAGGTTATTTGACCCCTACAGTGCTATAGTAATTATGTGGTTTATTGCTTAATCCCCATTTTAGATTATTCTCGCCAAATACATTGTTGACAGAACGGGAGAATCCTTTTCATGGAAAACGATTCTCATGCGCTGTCAAACAATGTTTTAGTTGCAAATGCCCCCAAAGTGTACTGGAAATTAATGGCATAATTGAATGATTTGTACTGAACAATATTGCTATTAAGCTTGTACTTTTTATTTCAGTTTTGACGTGTTTGATGGATGTAAATTGATGACATTTGCGAATTGCGATACACCATTAAATTCAGTCACTCTTCCCATTTTGAAGTTTGCGTTTTTGCGTTATCCCACCTGCATCATTGGTTTGGTTGCGAATGCAGGTAAAATCACAACATTGGTTAGATTTGTGGGAAATTCAAAGACAGCATCATAATGTTGGCGACATTTGTGGGAAATTAAAAAATGGCATCACGACATTGGAGATATTTACAATGGAGGAGTTCATTGCGGAAACGAGTTGTTTATCGGTCAGAGGTGGTCTTTCAGCAAAATTTCTGGGACATGTGTGGGAAAGTCAAAGTTGACATCACAACATTGGTTAGATTTGTGGGAAATTCAAAGACAGCATCATAACGTTGGCGACATTTGTGGGAAATTAAACAAGAGGGCCATGATGGCCCTAATTCGCTCACCTGACTCCATGAACACCAGAGGAGAATGTGACATTGAGTTCATGTGTTTTAAGAAAATTATGCTATTTTTAGATGGCGGTCATCTTGGATTAAGCGATGACTGTCATTTTACCAAATCTGAAAATGCTTCACCCAGGATCTTAACTTCCTATGAAGTTTGGCCAGCATCGGCCATGTGGTTCCTGAGAAAAAGACGTTAAAAATCTTGAATAAATGGACCTTTTGGAGACCATCATGGATGACATAATCATCCGATTCCGACAAATACTGCACCAGAGCAATCGCCTCATCGATACCTTCAATTTGATATATGGCATGAGCATATTCGGTCCAAAATAAAATTTGACCCCACGGGCCATGCCCATTTTTGACCCCGGGGTCACCATTTTCACAACTTTGAAAGAGCATTGTAAATCGATCATTCGTACCAATTTTAGTCGAAATCCGGCCAGCAGTTCATGAGAAGAAGATTTTTTAAGAATTTATGCTATTTTTAGACAGTGGCCATCTTGGATTAGTAATGACCTCCATTTTAACAAATCTGAAAAGGGTTCACCCATGGACCATAACTTTTAAGTTTGGCTACCATATGGGCCAAGCGGTTCATGTGAAGAAGAATTTTGAAATCTCTAATAAAATAACGACATTTTGACATTTCGGCGGCCATCTTGGATGACATAACATTCCGATTTCGACAAAAAATGTACCAGAGTGATCGCCTGATTGATACGTTCGATTTGATATATAACATGACCATATTCGGTCAAAAATAAAATTTGACCCCACGGGCCACGCCCATTTTTGACCCCGGGGTCACCATTTTAACAACTTTGAAAGAGCATTGTACATCGATCATTCCTACCAAGTTTCGTCGAAATCATGCTAGCGGTTCATAAGAAGAAGATTTTTTAAGAATTTATGCCATTTTAAGACGGCGGCCATCTTGGATTAGCGATGACCTCCATTTTAACAAATCTGAAAAGGCTTCACCCATGGACCATAACTTTTAAGTTTCGCTACCATGGGACAAGCGGTTCATGTGAAGAAGAATTTTGAAATCTGTAATAAAAGAACGACCTTTTGACCTTTCGGCGGCCATCTTGGATGACATAACAATCCGAATTTGACAAAAAAATGCACCAGAGTGATCGCCTCATTGATACCTTCAATTTGATATATGACATGACCATAAAATAAAATTTGACCCCAATTTGACCCCACGGGCCGGCCACGCCCATTTTTGACCCCGGGGTCACCATTTTAACAATTTTGAAAGAGCAATGTACATCGATCATTCCTACCAAGTTTCGTCGAAATCCGGCTAGCGGTTCATGAGAAGAAGATTTTTTAAGAATTTATGCTATTTTTAGACGGCGGCCATCTTGGATTAGCGATGACCTCCATTTTAACAAATCTGAAAAGGCTTCACCCATGGACCATAACTTTTAAGTTTCGCTACCATGGGCCAAGCGGTTCATGTGAAGAAGAATTTTGAAATCTGTAATAAAAGAACGACCTTTTGACCTTTCGGCGGCTATCTTGGATGACATAACAATCCGAATTTGACAAAAAAATGCACCAGAGTGATCGCCTCATTGATACCTTCAATTTGATATATGACATGACCATAAAATAAAATTGACCCCAATTTGACCCCACGGGCCACGCCCATTTTTGACCCCGGGGTCACCATTTTAACAATTTTGAAAGAGCAATGTACATCGATCATTCCTACCAAGTTTTGTCGAAATCCGGTTGGCGGTTCTTGAGAAGACGATTTTTTAAGAATTTGTGCTATTTTTAGACGGCGGCCATCTTGGATTACGTAAGGACGTCATTTTAACAATTTTGTAATCCCCCTACCTAAGGACCATGACCATGAAGTTTGGTGACAATAGACCCAATGGTTACCGAGGAGAAGACGTTTGAAAATGTTCACGGACGACGACGGACGACGACGGACGACGACGGACGACGACGGACGACGACGACGGACGACGGACACATTGCGGTAACAATAGCTCACATGAGCTTCGCTCAGGTGAGCTAAAAATGGCATCACGACATTGGAGATATTTACAATGGAGGAGTTCATTGCGGAAACGAGTTGTTTATCGGTCAGAGGTGGTCTTTCAGCAAAATTTCTGGGACATGTGTGGGAAAGTCAAATTCAAAGTTGACATTACAACATTGGTTAGATTTGTGGGAAATTCAAAGACAGCATCATAACGTTGGCGACATTTGTGGGAAATTCAAAAATGGCATCACGACATTGGAGATATTTACAATGGAGGAGTTCATTGCGGAAACGAGTTGTTTATCGGTCAGAGGTGGTCTTTCAGCAAAATTTCTGGGACATGTGTGGAAAAGTCAAATTCAAAGTTGACATCACAACATTGGTTAGATTTGTGGGAAATTCAAAGACGGCATCACAACGTTGGCGACATCTGTGGGAAATTCAAAAATGGCATCACGACATTGGAGATATTTACAATGGAGGAGTTCATTGCGGAAACGAGTTGTTTATCGGTCAGAGGTGGTCTTTCAGCAAAATTTCTGGGACATGTGTGGGAAAGTCAAATTCAAAGTTGACATCACAACATTGGTTAGATTTGTGGGAAATTCAAAGACAGCATCATAACGTTGGCGACATTTGTGGGAAATTCAAAAATGGCATCACGACATTGGAGATCTTTGCAATGGAGGAGTTCATTGCGGAAATGAGTTGTTTATCGGTCAGAGGTGGTCTTTCAGCAACATTTCTGGGACATGTGTGGGAAAGTCAAATTCAAAGTTGACATCACAATATTGGTTAAATTTGTGGGAAATTCAAAAACAGCATCATAACGTTGGCGACATTTGTGGGAAATTCAAAAATGGCATCACAACATTGGAGATATTTACAATGGAGGAGTTCATTGCGGAAACGAGTTGTTTATCGTTCAGAGGTGGTCTTTCAGCAAAATTTCTGGGACATCTGTGGGAAAGTCAAATTCAAAGTTGACATCACAACATTGGTTAGATTTGTGGGAAATTCAAAGACAGCATCATAACGTTGGCGACATTTGTGGGAAATTCAAAAATGGCATCACGACATTGGAGATCTTTACAATGGAGGAGTTCATTGTGGAAACGAGTTGTTTATCGGTCAGAGGTGGTCTTTCAGCAAAATTTCTCGGACATGTGTGGGAAAGTCAAATTCAAAGTTGACATCACAATATTGGTTAGATTTGTGGGAAATTCAAAGACAGCATCATAACGTTGGCGACATTTGTGGGAAATTCAAAAATAGCATCACAACATTGGAGATATTTACAATGGAGGAGTTCATTGCGGAAACGAGTTGTTTATCGGTCAGAGGTGGTCTTTCAGCAAAATTTCTGGGACATGTGTGGGAAAGTCAAATTCAAAGTTGACATCACAACATTGGTTAGATTTGTGGGAAATTCAAAGACAGCATCATAACGTTGGCGACATTTGTGGGAAATTCAAAAATGGCATCACGACATTGGAGATATTTACAATGGAGGAGATGAATAAGTGCAGATCGAAGTGGCCAAGAACAAAATCAAGTTAGACCTGCCCATTCAGCTCGGCTACTTCATATTGCAGTATGCCAAACTCCAGATGTTCGAGTTCTACTGTGATTTTTATGTCTTCAAACTAACCTGAATGGTTGCAAACTATTAGGTTGCTATGAAATCGTCCTAATAATAAAAATCTGCCTACTCTAATCACTCAATAAACAAACCATAGACCATTCCGTTATACACACAGCCAGTTGGCTAGTCCGCTATTTAGACCCCTCCTATTATTTTTAGGACGCTATCAAGGTGCAGGTATATTTTGTATCTCCCATAATTTCGTTCTAATTTTGAATTTCTGCCGTGTATTGTGCCTTATTTGTCATTGGATAGTGTTCAATACATATTATTGTCACTCAATTGTGTTGCATGATTAATTCTCCATTGTGTTTTTTTGGGTTTTTCACTGTGTTTTACACTGTGTCACGTATTTTCGCGGTTCGCGTGTACGCGATTCGTACCCCCGACGGGTTCGTCCCATAGTGGATTCGCTCCCATGACACATAATTGTTGCGTATTTGCGGTGTCTTCTATCGGGTTTTGTAGTACAATACCTGTTAGCATGCCGCAATCACGCGCTTCGTGTGGGCACATGACTTCTCCGTGGGACACCCATAAGGACAGGTGCTTTGCCTGTTGCGGGTGTTGCAAGGAGAGGCCATGTGATTTGTCCGTCCGTTGGACGGATACGACGTGGGGCAAGGCTGGGTCTCGTAGGTCCCATACCTCACGGTCGAAGAGTCTGTGTCCGCGTCCCAGCTCTTGGGAGCGGTGGTGCCTTCCGAGGTAGGTAAGGCTTCGGAGGGTGCTTCAGATGGATCCCCCATCGGGGGGGTTGGGTTACGTTGAGAAAGTACGGTCGGGTTCTCTGACTTCGTAACTTTCCTCATGTGATAGGCCGGTGATCCATGCAGGGGATACCGGGCTGCTGGGTCCGGTGCTTGATCCTATATCACACGGTTCTCATAGAGCTTTACCTATCACAGGGTTGCTGCGGCCGGTGCTTGATCCCATATCACCCGGTTCAAAGCGGACCCAGCATCTCACAGTAGAGGCGCCCGGTACTGGGCACCGGGCACCGGTCACCGGGCAACGGGCACCGGGCACCGGTCACCGGGCACCGGGCAGCTACCGGGCACCGGGCTGCCACCGGGCACCGGGCAGCCACCGGTCAAACACCGGGCACCGGGCACCAGACTCTCCTTCAGGTTCCTTCTTCCCTGGACAGCCTGCTGCTTCCGGTAGGAAGATGTTCTTTGTCTTCGGTTGGTCTTCGTTCTACGTGTTCACGTAAGTCGAGGAGTCGATCTCGTCGTGAGGGTCGGGATTGGGTTAGCTCTTCGAGTTAGGTCTTGTTCTTCCTCTTCCTCGAGGTCATTCTCAGGTTTTTGAACCGTTTCATCTAGATCTCGTTCTCCTGTTCATCGTCGGAGATGGTCGTATAGAGCATCTTAGTGTTCCCGGAGATCGGTGGGGTTGCTGCGGCCAGTGCTTGATCACATTCACCTGGTCACCGCGGACCCAAACTCTCGCAGGAGAGGCGTCCGGTTTTGTGTACCGGGCACGGGGCACGGGGCACCGGGCACCGGGGTAGCAACAAGTCTATGACCGGTGTGTTCGTGGGTTCGTATCCTGTGAACATATTTTTGTTTTTGTATCCGGCTCCTCGAGATCTAGATCTTCCGTTCTCGTAGGAGACGGTTGAGGTGGTATTGGACGCCGTGGTGCTTTGGCTCCATACAGGTCTTGCCTGCTCCTTTATTCGAGTGTATATGAGTTCGAATTCCTCGTTAAGAGTGAGTGAATAGGGTTTAACGTCCGCTTTTCTGACATAGAGGTACAAGCCTCGGGGAGTCTACACGCAGACGGGTCAACGGGGTCGAGTCCCGTATCCACCTGTCCAAGGGGGGTAAATCCCAACTTCAGAACTCAATATTTACAATCAAAATATATATTCAGTCCTGAAATTAGAACAACCTGATCTGGTGCCAGGCCCTCGCCACACCAGCATCATTTATCCCATCCCCTAAAAGTAATAGGATTAGCGCTAATCTTACTTTTATATATGGGGCATAGCCCGACTCAACTCTCACATACAAGAAAGCCAAACATGCACATGAGGGCCAAATCTGGTATAGTGGGTTCCGGAAAGTATGAACCCAATCGTTAAGCCAGTTTAGTCGCCTTTTACGACAAGCAATGGCTACTGCAGCACTATTCTCAGGATCAGTTGATCCCGCCCCGGTGCCTGCACGGGGCTCCTCGTTAAGAATAAGGACTCGACACGCGATAGAATTTTGATGGTTCAGTTGGCTAAGATTCTGTAGGCGGTGGAGGATGAGTTTGTTTCGCCTCCTCCTTCCTTCTGGGTTGTTCTGAATGCAGTTTATAAACACTCTGCTGCCTGCAGATGTGTTTCCGCTTCTGCCGCCACCACCGCCGAGGTTCATGCCTTGTATGAGGCTGATTCGGTGGTGGAGATGCCGGAGTTGCCTAGGCTTCCTTTCTCTCCTACAGTAGTGCTTCTTGCTACGTAGATTGAGGGAGCGTTTGGTAGGATTTGGCCACTGCGGGGTTCCGAGTGCCCAAAACTTTGATCGCCACACTGGGGTCTAAGTTCTACATGCCCTTCTATGCGGCGTGGTTTTTGAGATCTCCCTTTCTGGACAAGGACGCTGCGGCGATTGGGATATTTTCGGTTCCTGGCCCTTGTTCGCATTTTGCGAAGGCATGGGTGTAGGCTGTTTTTATTTTTAGGTCGATTGTGGCTATGGCGTCAACTTTCGATTTATGTTTGAATCATGATGATTCATCGTCTCTGGACGCAGTGCTTCAGTCTGCTGTCAGTGCCGCCAGCCTGTTGTCAACATATCTTTGGAGTTCTCTATGGACATGCTCTTGTCCAGGTGAGACGCAGTGCTAGCCGGCTAGTCATTCTTGAACGGTCCTGCCAGAGTTTTTGCTCCGTTCGGCTCTTTTGACATCTGACAAATTGTGCGAACGAACGGCCAAAAAAGGGCAAGCTACGGGTACCGATGGTCCCTCCTGCTGCTCCGTCTTTTCAACCTCCTGTGGGGTCGTTTCCCCTGACGGGGGTATTTTCAAGGGTTTAAGTATAGCCTCTCTCTCTTGAAGTATAGTGCTATAGAGGAAGTTCGGGACGTGGTCGGAGCGCCATTTGCCCGGGAGACTGGGCTGTTTCCATAGATCTGCGGGTCTCGTACTTCCACGTGTCCTTCCGCAGATGCTCTCGGAAGTTTTAGGTTTGTTTCCGAGTATCGTGTCTTTTACTTCCGTGTGTTGCCGTTCGGTTTTTTGGCGGCCCCTCGCGTGTTTACGCTTCTCATGGAGATGGGGTCAGCGGAGGCCAGGCGGATGGGGGTCTCTCTGTAAATGGCGCAATAGTCGTGAGGTTAAGGTCGCCGACTTCAATGATTTAATAACCGATTCCCGAAAGGGTCGGGGGTTCAAACCTCGGCTCCAGTATCTGGACGACTGGTTTATTCACCGTTAGTGCGTTCGTTCATTATACGGAATCTGGCGGTGGTATGGGGTTTGTTACTCATCTAGGTCTCTTTTCCTATCTAGAGTAGTCGTAGTTGGTTCCCACACAGGATTTTTCTTAGGTGGGAATGAACTTCTTGACCGATCGATCAGTCATCATAGTACCTTTGGACAGGGTGCGTGGCATCTTGACCTTAGTTTCCGGGTACTGGTCAGAGGTTCTCTGTCAGCTAGGAAATTTCTGTCACTCCTGGACATTCGGGGTGCAGATGCGGGGTATGTGGTGCTGGGTAGGTTATGTCTGCGACCTCCAGTATTACTTACTAGGGCTATGGAGGCCGCTCCGCGATCCTTTGGATCGGTCTCTGCCTAGGATCACCATCTTCCTACGTTGTATCAGATGGTGGGCAGTGGAGGTCTGGTTCCTACAGGGATTTCCCATGGTGTTACCTCCTCCTACTCGCTTTCTGTCCACAGATGCGTCGTGAGAAGGCTGGGGGGGGGCTCATCTGGAGCCCCTACATCGGTGTTTTTCGGGTTGGTGGTCAGTGCAGGAAACTCAGGGACACATCAACATGTTACAGCTTTTGGCAGTGTTCCGGGGGTTGACAGCGGCGGATTCTGTTCTGCACGGGCAGGTGGTTATGGTTTCTGCGGTCATCTCCGGTTCTGACGGAATGGCTTCTGCATCCGTTGGTGTCCAGTGCTATCTTGTCCGGATGGGGGTATCCATTTGTGGATTTGTTGCGGCAAGGCTCAACCGTCGGTTGCCACTGTTTGTGTCTCCGGTGCCCTGCCATCGGGCTTTGGCAGTGGACGCTTGTCCTTGTCTTGGATCAGTCAGGACGGGTACGCGTTTCCACCGTTCGTGATGCTGCTCCTAGTCTTCCGGAAGATTCGCGTCATTCAGTCACGGATCGCTCTGGTGGCCCATGTTGGGCCTACCAGGAGCTGGTTCGTTATGCCTTTGGTCCTGCTGACAGTCCGGCCTATAGTTCTTCCGGTCAGCCAGGTTTTTCTGTCTCAGCATGGAGGGTAGACTCCTATGTGCGTATGATTAACCTTCACGCCTGGCGATTATCAGGCGGGCCTTCAGTCGCGGGAGTATTTTCAGATGACGCTGCCTAGGTCATCGCTCAGTCTCAGCGTCCATCCACCTCTAAGTTGTTTGACGCTAAGTGGAGAGCCTGGGTGGATTGGGGCCATCGTCAGTCGGTCGATCCGCTCAATCCCACTATAGGTGAACTAAGTGATTTTCTTTTGTTTCTTTTTATTCTGGCCTTCGCTTCGGCTTAGCATAGAGGCTAGTCCCTTGCTTTCTGTTGGTCAATCAGCTTTTGTCTGTGGGAGGAACTCGGTTAGTTTTTCCTATGAACCGGGATTTCTCCCTCAGATACTTTATCCCTCCTCACATGATCTGGAACCAGTTGTGGTTCCGGGCCTCCCTCCGTCACGCCTGTCAGCGGCAGTGGATCACACTTTCTGTCCAGTCCGTGCGGTGAAGCATTAGGTTCGGAAGAATTAGGACATCCGGTCCGACCGTAAAGTTTCTTCTTACCAACTTTAGGCCAACGGGAGGTATCGCTATCCATTGTCTTTCGTTGGATAGATAGGGCCATTACTTGAGCTTATACTACAGTAAGTGGTTCTGCAGCTGGGTTATTTAGGCCCTAAATGCACAAGGTGCGTGTAGTCTCAACTTCTTTCTATGATCGCTCTCTGCACTGGCAGGAGATGTGTAACTGCCTACTGTTACGTTTTTTCCGTATTTGTTCCGGAAAATACGTTAGATATACGGTAGTACGGATTACAATTAAAAGTACGATTTTTTATAAAATCAGCGCGGGTATATCTGGAAATAATTATTTCGTTTCACAATTCAGCCAATAATCCTATTGTTTTATTTACCCGTAATCATACTCGTCTAGGCGCTTACCATTTGATTATTCAAGCGCTCAGAGATATTGATTTATTCATCACGTAAATTCGTATAATGTCTGCTCTAAAGCGTGCAGCCAACGAATTTGGGGATTGTTTTATCGGAAGAAGTGAGGATAACACATCTGTTCATCAATGATTACAGCGAGACATGGCCCAATTTGGTCCTGTCACAGCGCGGTGATGTTTTTGCGTCTTGCAAGCAGTGTTATTGTAGTTTTCGGTTGCTCATGGTAGCCGAAACTAGGGCCAAGGCTATATAAAAAGTTATTTTATGCATATAAGTGAGTACTGTTTTGTGTTCCGGAAAACATATGTGGTGTTCCGGAAAATAGCCCCCTTTTCTCTCCATGTTCCTCATGTGACCGACATGGGGTTGGCAGCTCTGAGAGATGTGCTGCTACTGGGTCCGTTAGTAGCAGCGGGTGCATTTGTGGGTTTATCATCCGGTAGCATCAAGTCTAGGAGGCTGTTTGGATCTACCTGTTCGCGATAGGCTGCGATTTTTTCTGATTACCCCATTATTCGGTTTTTGTCTTTGCAGTCCCAGTGGAGTCCTGGGGGTTGGTAAGTGTGGCTCACCGCTCGATGAGCTTCACTTGCTTTTGTTGATGAACGGGGATCTGTGGTGATCTATGGTTCTTACGGTTCATCACGCTGGCCCAGGAGGCATTGTTTTTGTACATGTTTCAATTAGGGCGAGGCTACCTATCTAGTTTGTAGCAGTGGTGTTGCAAAAGGATAGTGTTTCACTTTGGGTTAATGATTTATTCTCTTTGTCTACTATACATGGGTTTATATGTATAGGTTTTGATCTGGCTTTAGGGCCAGTTTGACTCCTCAGCACTTGCTTGATAGGATGACCTTAGTGCTTAGGCGTTTTATACTGTGTTCTCGATATGTACGAGTCATGTGTCGTCATGAGACAATGTTAAGACTTTGAGTATATCTCAATTGAGCTATTGCGTGTGAAGTGCCGGGCGACGACATTCGCCAGGGCTTTGTCTGGTAGCAGCAGCTATGCCATGAGTATTCTCCGGCGTGCTAACCAAGTATAGCAGGTTGGAGTCTACGAGTCAGTCTGCGAGACTATAGCGTGGTGGTGCTTGTCTTTATCCACCTCTCATCTACTATCGTAGAAAAGGGGGGGGGGGCCCGCATTGGGCGCCCCTATGATTCTAGGGTGAGACCATGTTATTACTATATAGGTAACACCCAAGTTTGTACCTAGACCAAATATTTTTGTCTGTTTTGAGGGTTTTTAAAATCTGCCTTGCCATTCCGGTCGAGGATGAGTAATGAGAATACCTCCCACCATCACTACGAATTCTTTGCAACCATTCAGGTTAGTTTGAAGACATAAAAATGGAAAATTATTACTAATTTTAGTTTTTATTATTCATACTCACCTGAATGGTAAGGTAGACCCTCCTCCCGTTCCCCGCTTGATGGTTTCATCTTCTCTCTACTTAAGTTACTTCTGTCTGTTTTTCTACTAGCAGTGTTATTTCCTGATGGAAATGAGTAACTACTTGAAGCTGGATACCTAACAATAATAGCAGGGGTCTAAATAGCGGACTAGCCAACTGGCTGTGTGTATAACGGAATGGTCTATGGTTTGTTTATTGAGTGATTAGAGTAGGCAGATTTTTATTATTAGGACAATTTCATAGCAACCTAATAGTTTGCAACCATTCAGGTGAGTATGAATAATAAAAACTAAAATTAGTAATACTTTTCCATTTTGTGGACATGTACATGGACAGGCGAGACTTTGAGTACGGTGAAACGGACACTGATAGCATATACATGGTAATCAGTGGTAACGTCAAACCCAATACGAGCAAAAAGCACCGTCGATGTCTTGAAGGTTTCTGCCATCGGGATAACATAGAAGCCAACGACCAGTATCACTGGTTCTCGCGCACTTGTTATCAGAAGCACACCAAGTACGACAGGCGCACACCGGGTCTATTCAAGAGAAAGAAACAAATTTTCATACTTTTACTGTAAGAGAAAGGTCTTAAATGATGGAATCCACACCGCGCCTTTGAACATCACGTTGTGTCTCGTACCGGTAGAACAGATCGGAGATATATACAAAGAATTCCGCAACGGAAGTGGTGTTGCGCCTGCCGAGGCATTTGATGGTAACATGATCATGGGCATGAGCTAAAGTAAGCATCACACAAACAGTCAGAGGAGTGCATGCTTAAAACACAAAAAAGGTCAAGGTTGAAGAAACTTCTTGACATAAAAAAAAAATGGCTGTGAAGGTCAAAAAGGTCATGTTAATGGTGGCATGAGTGTGTTCCAAATGCTTACATGTAGCAAGTGTCCAAATATGGAAGCAATCCATCAAGTAATATTAATGTTATACGATGATGACGCAAAATATGGGCCGTAGTGTTTCCGCAAAATGTGAACGTACAAAGTTCAATGTCATTTTAATGGGGGCATGAGTGTGTTCAAATGCTCAAATGCTCAAATGCTCAAATGCTTAAGTGTCCAAATATTGAATCAATTTGTCAAATAATGTGAGATAATGTCTTTTGATATTAGTCTCTGTTTATTTTAGCCAGCCAACGGCCTAGTTCGGCTCATTGGCCTCCTGAGGGTTTATATCTCTATTTTCCAAGTAACGGGGGGCGAGTCGGTTTGGTGCGAACAATATTGGGGCCGATCGGTCGCTAGGCAATTCGGCCTCTTCCGGTTCCTGTTCCAATTGAGGCAAGGTCCGAGAAAAAGTTTCTCAATTTTAGATCTTAATTAATCAACAAATATTCTACATATGTGACGATGCCAGGCCGGGGAAAGGCTCGGAAGGATGCACAGTGAGTGCGACGCGAGTTGGGGGCCGCTGCGGCGAAACGCCGCCGTGTTTCAGAGGATGATGTTCAGACGGTGAATTTAGGATTGGCTGACGAGGAGGACGTCACCAGAGCGGGTGTTAGCTCGCAGGGTATAATAGATTTTGAAACCCTGCTGAAGGAAGCAGCAGAGCGGGATCCCAACTTTCCACCCATGAATACAGTCAATATTTCAAAGCCCCCCAAACCCCCAGCCAATATCCCAAAGCCCTCCAAACCCCCAGCCAATATCCCAAAGCCCCCAAACCCCCATGTCGTCCCTATTTCATGCGCCAATGACGAGTTCACGGCGCATGTTCCGGAGCATATTTGCTAAAAAATCGTTGAAAACAAATACCTAAATTTATCAATTTTGTTGAAGGGAGGTATTGAGTTGGAGGAGCTATCCTCGGGGGGAGTTCTGAGGTTGAACGAAAAATGTTTTTTAGAAACCAAACCAAAGAATCCCGCCGACAAAATACCAAATCTGGAAGCATGGAGATGCGTTTTTGGTATTTGCCAGCATTTACATGCGCAAGCACCCCGGACAGGGCCCCGATTTATTGCATTATATGCCGGTAATTAGGGAGGCGGCCCGTAGACAGGGAGGTCTAGCGTGGCGGGAATACGATGAACAGTTTAGGTTACAACAGAGTATAAAATTCCAGAGTTGGTGCAGCATAAATCCAGATTTACGGCTGCGTGTTATGACTGCACCAACATTGTTCATGTCAACGCATCAGGCTCATAATTTTAAAGTGACAAAATTACCATGCCTAGATTTCAACAGAGGGGCCTGCAGCTGGAACCCCTGTAAATATGCACACATTTGCTCAGAATGCAATGCGAATACACATTCAAAAATGAACTGTCCATCGGTTGTTGCCTACTCCAGTCCGAATCGTGGTCAGGCAACTAGTCGTTTATTTTGGGGATGGGGGGGACCTTCATACCGCTGAGGACGTTCAGCAACCTTCCGTCGGGGCGGCTATTTTTAAACCCATTTTTGATTTGGCACGTACTCCAATCAAGCTGAACATTTTAGATCAGGAATTATAATCGGCTGTAACGAGGCTGATGCGGATTTTCTACGCAATGGTTTCAATATGGGATTCCCATTAAATTATAGTGGACCTAGGATCGCAACAGATGCTCGAAATTTACAATTTGCTGTGCTTAATCCTCAGATTGTAAAAATTAAAATAGAAAAAGAAATTTCGGAGGGTCGCGTTCAGGGACCATGTTAACCCACCTTTTAAAACATTGCGAATTTCACCGTTAGGATTAGTCCCTAAGAAACAGCCCAATGAATACAGGTCGATACATCATCTTTCATATCCAACTGGCCAATCTCTTAATGATTATATTGATCCAGCATTGTGTTCGGTTCAGTACAAAACTTTTGACGAGGCCGTGGAAATGGTACAGGATTTAGGTTCTGGGGCGTTACTGGGTAAGGCCGATATAAAAAGCGCATTTCGTCTTTAATATGTGTCACCAAAGGATTTTGACCAATTAGGTTTTAAATTTGAAAATAATTTCTATTTCGATAAAGCAATGCCCTTTGGTTGTTCAATTAGTTGCGCAACATTTGAAAAATTTGGTAAATTTCTGGAATTTGTAGTGAGACACAGAAGTAAGGTGGGCTCTTTAGTTCGTTATTTAGATGATTTTCTGTTTGGGGGAAAACCAGGCTCAGACCATTGCAAGTTAATTATGCTCAAGTTTCTTGAAAGCATGTCAGATTTGGGTGTACCTGTAGCTGATGAGAAAACAGAAGGTCCTAAAACTGTAATTTGTTTTCTTGGTTTGGAGATGGATTCAGAAAAGATGATCGTACGGATACCAATGCCGAAAGTGATTGAAATTCTGGAAAAAATTCGGATTGTGCTGAGTAAAGAGAAAGTTACGCTGCGAACTATGCAATCACAAATTGGGTCACTCAACTTTGCTTGTCGCGCGGTGCCCCCTGGTAGACCATTCTGTCGGAGACTTGTAAACTCTATTCGGGGTCTCACAAAACCGCATCATTATTTAAGGATAAACAAAAGTATCAAACAAGATTTGTGGATGTGGCAACGATTTTTTGCACAATTTAATGGTATCTCAGTTTTTCATGACCGTTTTTGGGTGTCAAATGAGGATGTTCAGTTTACCGATAGTGCAGTGGGGTTATAGGCCTTGGTTTTGGCATGTATATTTTCAGTATACAAGAATGCGGTCAAGAATGTTTCTGAATTTAGGACACATTACAGGATCCAGGAAATTTGGCCTGCACCAGTCACACAGATTATACTTTTCATTTCATGTTGCTTTGAGAAGGGATACTCCGCATCTACGATATCCACATATATATCTGGGGCCCGTTTCACTAAAGTTTGTACGATTAAAATGTTCGTAAGTGCAAATTTAGGATCATCTGGAAATGTCAATTGATGGGTTTACATTTATTGAGCATAGGCTGCATATGCAGCCTATGCTCAATAAATGTAAATCCAACAATTCTTTACACGAAAACAGTGTTAATGTGAAATTTACAGACTATCATAATTTTGCACTTACGAACATTTTAGTCTTACAAAGTTTAGGGAAACGGGCCCTTGGAATTGGGTTCTTTCACAAAATAAATAATTGGTGTGATCCAACAGAATTGCTTGAAGGGTGTCGCAGGTCACGACCTATAGTAGTGATACCAGAGCTCCAATCACATTTTCTGTTCTGATGCGGGTGGTTGGTGCATTGCATAATGTTTGTTTTTCCAGCTACGAAGTGAAGCTTTTTACTATAGGAATGAATGGCCTTTTTGTGGAATTTATCGGGGATATAAACTTGGAAAAGTCACGGGAATACTGGACGAGGCCTTGTGGAATTTATCGGGGTATAAACTTGGAAAAGTCGCGGGAATACTGGACGAAGGCCGGAAGGCCTCGTCCAGTATTCCCGCGACTTTTCCAAGTTTATATCCCCGATAAATTCCACAAAAAGGCCATTCATTCCTTATAATTCCAGCATTTGAAATAAATTCATCAAGAAAATGTGTTTATTTTCCGTTTTCTTAAGAATTATAACTGCACCTCACGGTTACGGAAAGTAGTTCGGCGTGGGAGTTTACTGGGATATAAATTTTGGACAGAGACTTGCTAAGGGCCAATCAAATGTTTAAATTGTGTAAATATTTTTGTGCTGGAATTATTTCTGCATATTTACTGACTTATTACGGCATGCTTCGAGTCAGTGAAGTAGTGTTCACCACACAAGCGCAGGCTAACCGACCATTACTAATTACTGATATGGTAATTGAACCCCACGGTAAAGCGTTACAGATTCGTATTAGGTTGTCGAAGACAAATCAAACTGGTCGCCTCACTATTGTACGCATCCCTATGAATGAGTCGAATGCGACATGCTGTGTTAATGCTATACAACAATATTTAGCCGAGATCACATTATCAGGGTTTTTTTATTTTGCCACAAAGATAAAACACCACTAAAGCGATCACAGTTTGCTGGGGTTTTGTCTTAAGACAATCCGATCTCTCGGGTTACCGGTGGGGGTATTCAAAACTCATTCATTCTGAATTGGTAGAGCTACTAACGTAGCATCTCAGGGCATTTCCTCAGAAACCATCCAGACGATGGGGAGATGGCAGTCGAATGTCTACAAAAAATACATAAGAATGTAGGTCTAACAGAATGCTATGTACATACATGTACAAACATAATCAGCATCCAACGTAATATGGTCATTTATTTTGTCAAAAAATTGAATTGCCCGGTTTTGCGTTTATTTACAATAAACACAGTGTGTTAATCATTATAAGGGTGGTGTAATATATCCGGCCTTAATTGACCTTATCTATTGATAGGCCGGTAAACACCAATTATCAATCAATCATGAATATAAATGTGTTATAATGTTTGTTTCAGACGTATGGATGGTGGGCGATTCCCTAATGCATTGGGTTTCACTCAGAGCGGCGGAACACGGCACATCTAACCAAGGCCTGCCAGAGAACTATAATGTAGTCTGGCTGGGGAAAAGAGGCATGTGCTGGGGGCAGCTTCTGACCACCATCCAAGGGTCAATGATTTTTAGACGAACACCAGTGATGATTGTCGTGCATTTGGGGACCAATGATATCGAGGCACAGCACGTAGGCCAATTTGTCAACAAAATTTATAAAGATATTAAATATCTACGCTGGATATTTACAAAGACACACCTTATATGGTCATGTATTCTGCCTCGTCTAGGTTGGCAGGGCCAAGGTGCTATCAACCGAAAACGTGGTAGAATTAATAGGGCGGGCCGTGTGGCGACTCGTCATGCTGAATTTGGTGGGTTTATTACACATGATATAGACTGTGAAACGCCAAGCCTTTTTCGGCATGATGGAATACATTTATCTGATGTGGGAAATGACAAGTTTTTAGCCAAGTTGTCTGCGGCGGTTAACAAGATATTATGCCCCTAGAATTTGGGGAACAAATCAGTGAATTCATTTATTATCGCTTAAAGAATGAATGAATGCTGGAATGATTTGTTGTGGCGGAAATTCTAGCGGCCAGGGTCAGATGTGCCATCCATTTCTTTGAATACAGCTTAATTACAACACAACCTAGGACTGGGTGTCTGCCCGGATATATGGCATCACCCATGGCATGCCTGTACCGGATATTAAATTGGATTGGATTCATGGCTGGATTGCAGGAAACTACCATAAAATATATCCATGGCTGGATTGGACTTTAATAGCATAACTGGATTGGATTTTAATAGCATAACATAAAACATACATGTATTTATGGCTGGATTAGCTTTTATACATAATAGCATAAGTTAACAGCATAACATGAAACAGAGCCATGGCTGGATTGGAATTTTAATTATGGAATTGCTTGCTCACAAAAATGGAACATATGATCTGGCATAACATTTTGTCTGCATTTGGAATTCTGGCATAATATAACTCTTGAGATGTCTGGCCCTGGTCGCTGGGGTTCATAGACCTTACTTATGGGACAGTTCTTGCGGCCAAATTTATTCCACATAAACATACATTTAGGTATAAGCATCGTGTGTGCATCTGCTAATAATTCCAGCACAAAAATATTTACACAATTCCCTAACATGTGATTGGCCCGTAGCAAGTCTATGTCCAAAATTTATATCCCAATAAACTCCCACACCGAACTATTTTCCATAACCGTGAGCCGCAGTTAAAATAATTCTTAAGAAAACGGAAGATATAAACACATTTTCTTGATGAATTTATTTCAAATGCTGGAATTATAAGGAATGAATGGCCTTTTTGTGGAATTTATCGGGGAAATAAACTTGGAAAAGTCGCGGGAATACTGGACGAGTCCTTCCAGCCTTCGTCCAGTATTCCCGCGACTTTTCCAAGTTTATACCCCGATTAAATTCCACAAAAAGGCCATTCATTCCTATAGTGGCTAGGCTTGCCTAGCGGGTCATTGTAGATGTTTATTCATGAATAAATATTATCAGTTTATAAACTTGTTTCATTACATAAAACCACTAGTATGTTAGATACAAAATACACTACAACCCGTTTAAGCGGCAGTGTCTCTATTAACAATGGCGGTGTTAACATGTTGTGTCGATATAACTTGTTTAACTGGATTCAAGACACAGCATGGGAACACTATGGATTGGTTGTTGAACGGGTTGGAGCGTATGACAAGACGTGGCAGTCTTAAAATAATATTAGTTATACCATGATAAAGAAGCTTGTACAAACTATTTGATGCAAAAAAATGGCTTAAGTGTTTCCGCAAACTGTGAAGGTACAAAAGTTCAAGGTCATGTTAACGGCGGCACGAGTGTTTCCAAATGCTCACATACATCAAGTATCCAAATATTCAATCAATTTGTCAAATAATATTAACCCTTATCCCGCTAACCGCGACTACAGGTCGTGCTGCACTTTACATGTTAGCAGTGCTTTGCGCGACTACCGGTTGTGATTTGGGGAAGCCTTCTTTGAACCTCGTTTTTGTCATTTTGCTGTTCATATATACTTAACAGGGTTTACATTTAGCTTTCCAAGGGCCGAATGACGTATTTTATTGGAAAATTAACCAATCAAAGATGAAACATCATTCACATCACAGCGTTGAAAACGAAAATAGAATCGGAAATACTGGGGAAATACCATCCAAAAATGGCGGCTCGCACAGGCCAACAAAGGCTTGATACAAACAAAGTTTTACAGCGGATATTTGACGATAGCGACTATTCAGACAGTGACAGCGACTTAGAAGACAATATTGAAGCTGTTATTCGACATGCCAATCTTGTCATAGAAGTTGACATAGAACAATCGACGCGTGACATCAATGTCGAAGCCGATGAGTGGGTGGGGTAAAGTTGACAGCTCCCCGTTGTTGATGCCATTTATCGGCAATCATAATAAGTATTTCATTTTACAAATTAGCTACTGTAGAAAAAATACACAGGGTTGACATTGATTGAAATAATAATAAAAAAGATACAGGAATGAATGGCCTTTTTGTGGAATTTATCGGGGTATAAACTTGGAAAAGTTGCGGGAATACTGGACGAAGGCCGGAAGGCCTCGTCCAGTATTCCCGCGACTTTTCCAAGTTTATATCCCCGATAAATTTCACAAAAAGGCCATTCATTCCTTATAAGAAGGCCTCGTCCAGTATTCCCGCGACTTTTCCAAGTTTATATCCCCGATAAATTTCACAAAAAGGCCATTCATTCCTTATAATTCCAGCATTTGAAATAAATTCATCAAGAAAATTTGTTTATTTTCCGTTTTCTTAAGAACTATTTTAACTGCGCCTCACAGTTACAGAAAGTAGTTCAGCGTGGGAGTTTACTGGGATATAAATTTTGGACAGAGACGTGCTACGGGCCAATAAAAATGTTAGGGAATTGTGTAAATATTTTTGTGCTGGAATTATAGTAGGATACCCTTATTCCAACAGCTAATTAGCATTTCCAGGTAAACTTTCACAGCAGGGGCTGTGCTAATAAACCATTTCCTTCACAGCGGGATAAGGGTTAAGTTATACCATGAAAAAGAAGCTTGTACATACTTTTTGATGCAAAAGAAATGGCTAAGTGTTTCCGCAAAAATGTGAAGGTAAAAAAGGTCACGGTCATGTTAATGGTGGCATGAGTGTGTTCCAAATGTTCACATGTATGAAGTGTCCAAATATTGAAGCAATCCGTCAAGTAATGATAAAGTTATACCATGATGATGAAGCTTGTATAAACTTTTTGACACTTTGGACGACGCAGACAACGACGACGATGACGGAAAAAGCGGCAACTATAGTCGCGACTTCTGCAAAGCAGGCGCGACAAAAATAAAGCGGTATCGTGTTGATAATCGTCACGTCTCTGACACCTGTATTCGTATCGGTGGGAATACCCGCATCTCTAGAAAACGAGTATTACGAAGTCAAAGAGTTTTGAAGTCTCAAACAGACAGGTACGTGAAGCAATACCACATGGGCGGAAGTACCTACGCTACCGTGTGTAACTGAAATGGAAGCGTTATCGTGGATATTAGAAGAGTAGTGTGGCATCATGGGGTTCACAAATTCTGTATCTGACCACGCATACCCATGACAGTAATATGAAGCATTAGTTACCTTTCAACTTGCATCTCTAAACTGTACAATGATAATTCCATGTATTGTTTAGAATTGTTATGTTTAATTCTCTTATTAATCATCATTCCCTGTGTTGGTAGTTTCCAGTTATGGGCGCCGCCTTATTAGATTAACATTTGTGGGAAATTTAAAAATGACATCACGACATTGGAGATATTTACAATGGAGGAGTTCATTGCGGAAACGAGTTGTTTATCGGTCAGAGGTGGTCTTTCAGCAAAATTTCTAGGACATGTGTGGGAAAGTCAAATTCGAAGTTGACATCACAACATTGGTTAGATTTGTGGGAAATTCAAAGACAGCATCATAACATGGGCGACATTTGTGGGAAATTAAAAAATGGCATCACGACATTGGAGATATTTACAATGGACGAGTTCATTGTGGAAACGAAGAAGTGCAGTACTACGAGAACGAACTGGCCAAGAACAAAATCAAGTTAGACCTGCGCATTCAACTCGGCTACTTCATATTGCAGTATGCCAAACTCCGAATGCTTGAGTTCTACTGCGATTTTGTTGACGTGTACATGGACAGGCGAGACTTTGAGTACTGTGAAACGGACACTGATAGCGCATACATGGTAATCAGTGGTAACGTCAAACCCAATACGAGCGAAAAGCACCGTCGATGTCTTGAAGGTTTCTGCCGATCGGGATAAAATGCCAACGACCAGTATCACTGGTTCCCACGCACGTGTTGTCAGAAGCACACCAAGTACGACAAGCGCACACCGGGTCTATTCAAACTGGAATACCGGGGAGACGAGATGATCGGACTTTGTTCCAAGACGTACATCGTTCGTAAGTCGAGAACGATCGTGCCCTCCAGGACCCGGATCGCCACTCATTGACTACGGCAACAGGCCAAAGGAAAGAAGACCAAACGATTGAAGTCCCGCCTCACGAACG
Organism: Conchocele bisecta; assembly: GCA_029237695.1. NCBI lineage: Eukaryota > Metazoa > Mollusca > Bivalvia > Lucinida > Thyasiridae > Conchocele > Conchocele bisecta. Next base: position 59,200,364 of record CM055277.1, read on the forward strand.
AGTACAAATTCAGTTCGAAAGGAATTAGCAAACAAGAGAGATGGGAAAATCCGGATCCGGCGTAAACGTAAACCACAGTTTACGAGTAAGAAACAAATTTTCATACTTTTACTGTAAGAGAACGGTCTTAAATGATGGAATCCACACCGCGCCTTTGAACATCACATTGTGTCTCGTACCGGAGGAACAGATCGGAGATATATACCAAGAATTCCGCAACGGAAGTGGTGTCGCGCCTGCCGAGGCATTTGACATGATCATGGGCGTGTGCTAAAGTAAGCATCACAAAAACGGTCAGAGGAGTGCATGCTTAAAACACGAAAAAGGTCAAGGTTGAAGAAACTTTTTGACATAAAAAAAATGGCTACGTGTTTCCACAGCCATGTAAAGGTCAAAAAGGTCATGGTCATGTTAATGGTGGCATGAGTGTGTTCCAAATGCTTACATCTATCAAGTGTCCAAATATGGAAGCAATCCATCAAGTAATATTAATGTTATACAATGATGAAAAAAATTGTACAAACTTTTTGACGCAAAATATGGGCTAAGTGTTTCCGCAAAATGTGAAGGTACAAAACTTCAAGGTCATGTTAATGGGGACATGAGTGTGTTCCAAATGCTCACATATATCAAGTGTCCAAATATTGAATCAATTTGTCAAATAATATTAGTTCTACCATGATAAAGAAGCTTGTACAAACTATTTGATGCAAACTGTGAAGGTACAAAAGTTGAAGGTCATGTTTACGGCAGCATGAGTGTTTCCAAATGCTCACATATCGATGGTCTAGTAACATAAGCATAAAGCATAGCACTTACGACCTTATGTTACTAGACCATCGATATATCAAGTATCCAAATGATGCAAAATAAAATGGCTAAGTGTTTCCGCAAAAATGTGAAGGTAAAAAAGATCAAGGTCATGTTAATGGCGGCATGAGTGTGTTCCAAATGTATCAAGTGTCCAAATATTGAAGCAATCCGTCAAGTAATATTAAAGTTATACTATAATATTAAACTTATAAGCTTGAATAAACTTTCTGACATTTTGGACGACGCAGACAACGACGATGATGACGGAAAAAGCGGCAACTATAGTCGCGACTTCTGCAAAGTAGGCGCGACAAAAATAGAGTGGTATCGTGTTAATAGTCATCACGTCTAACTGAAATGAAAGCGTTATCGTGGATATTAGAAGAGTAGTGTGGCATCATGGGGTTCACAAATTCTGTATCTTACCACCCATACCCATGACAGTGAGTAACCCACACACTGTCTCACTATAGTCCATAATATGAAGCATTAGTTACCTTTCAACTTGCATCTCTAAACTGTACAATGATAATTCCATGTATTGTTTAGAATTGTTATGTTTAATTCTCTTATTAATCATCATTCCCTGTGTTGGTAGTTTCCAGTTATGGGCACCGCCATATTAGAAAATACCCACTCCATGTTTGGTCGAACCGACCACTTCCGGTAAAATGCAACCACAAAACGACCAACTCAGGAAATGACGACACAACCAAAATGATGTCGCAACACCTTCCTTATATATTGGTTGCTACCAACAATTGACCTGAGTTGAGTCCATGAAGACAACCAGAGATCCTGTAGATTCTATTATATATATAAGGGTCGCAACTTAACTGATGTATATACGGTACCCCTCAAAAACGTCATTTGACCTTGAGCACAGGGGCTATAGAATGAACATATGGATGATGACAAATAAGTATATGGAATTTTAAGCCAATCCAAACTAGATTGGTCAGTAAGCGAGGCTTACGGAATACCCCCCACGTGGGCCCAGGTACCCCTAAAATATGTAAACATTTCCAAGTGTGTAGGCTTGTGACCTTGACTCTGGGCTTAGCAGGAGCGGCATGAACATGAATTTGTCACAGGGTGGTAATGCGTGAAATGTGAAGCAGATCCGAGCAAGGAAATAGAAGTTATAACTGATTTCTCAGATGTTAAGTTTTGTAAAGAGACTAAGTATGTGACCTCGACCTCAAGATCAGCAGGAATTTGTCACAGCATGATAGTAGAGCCTTAGAGGAATGCATGCATGAAAGATTAAGAATTTTCGATGAAAGAAATAGAAGTTATAACATATTTCTCTGATGTTAAGTTTTGTAAAGAGACTAAGTATGTGACCTTGACCTTGATGTTAAGCTTTGTAAAGTATTTGACCTTGACCTTGGGATCAGCGGGGGTTGGACGGTCGTGGATTTGGCACAGCATGGTAGTAGAGCCTTACAGGAATGCATGTGTGAAATATTAAGCATTTTAGATGAAGGAAATAGAAGTTATAACAATATTTCTCTGATGTTAAGTTTTGTAAAGAGACTAAGTATGTGACCTTGACCTTGGGATCAGCGGGGGTAGGACGGTCGTAGACTTGTCACAGCATGATAGTACAACCTTAGAGGAATGCATGAGTGAAATATTAAGAATTTTCAATGAAGGAAATAGAAGTTATAACTTATTTCTCTGATGTTAAGTTTTGTAAAGAGACCAAGTATTTGACCGTGACCTTGGGATCAGCGGGGGTTGGACGGTCGTGGATTTGGCACAGCATGGTAGTAGAGCCTTACAAGAATGCATGTGTGAAATATTAAGCACTTTAGATGAAGGAAATAGAAGTTATAACAATATTTCTCTGATGTTAAGTTTAGTGACGGACGCACGGACGCACGGACGCACGGACAACCTGACTCCAGTATACCCCCCACAACTCGTTGCGGGGGTATAGATACTCATTGTACGATGCCACACGGAAAGGGCGTAAGAAAGGGTGGACCAACCACAAGAAACAAGCCGTATAGTGGTGTAAGGGAAGGCCGATTGAATGGATGTGGCCAGGGCAATGGAGGCGTCAGGCAAAAATTTATCAATCTGTCAGGTGATAACCCCCACCCCTGGGTAATGTATTCGGCAGTCTAAATTGCAAGTACACGTCTGTGCTGTTTAACATGATAGACAGCATGGACGATGGAACAAACGGACACACAGTTCAAACACTATATGCCTCCTGGCTCTACCGAGACCAAGAGCATAGAAAGGCAGAATAGCTGGTGCTGTCTTGGAGTGGCCAACAACCAGGGCCCGGTTGTTCAAAACACCAGTTAGCTTAACGGACTGTTAAATTCTTAACGTACTGGGCCCGGTTGCTCAAAACATCAGTTAGCTTAACGGACTGTTAAATCCTTAACTGAATGGTTAAAATCTCTGTTAAAACAGAGATTTTAACCATTCAGTTAAGGATTTAACTGGGCCCGGTTGCTCAAAACATCAGTTAGCTTAACGGACTGTTAAATCCTTAACTGAATGGTTAAAATCTCTGTTAAAACAGAGATTTTAACCATTCAGTTAAGGATTTAACAGTCCGTTAAGCTAACGGATGTTTTGAGCAACCGGGCCCAGTTAAATCCTTAACTGAATGGTTAAAATCTCTGTTAAAACAAGAGATTTTAACCATTCAGTTAAGGATTTAACAGTCCGTTAAGCTAACGGATGTTTTGAACAACCGGGCCCTGGCTCAGAGTTTCGTCTATTGGATTGTTCCCATAGAAAGTGGCTGGCAGGTTTAGATTCACAATTTCTCCTACCCACAAGGTTCTTCAGTTAACCCTTTCAACACCAAGTAACTCAATAGGATGTTCCATGCCAATGTTTCACGCTATTTCATTAATTTTGTTCATTCAAATTATCCCATTCTTCTAAAAGGGTAATCTGTACGACGTTTAAAATTATTATTAACAAACAGTGGAGATCCTGATGGGACGGCTCGTTACGAGCCGGCTCATCTGGATCTGCACTGTTTACAAACATTGTCTCTATAGAGGTCTGTGGTGTTGAAAGGGTTAATGATTTTATAGATCCTAAACTGTTCTCATTGCAATATAGAAACATTCATTTGTGAAAAGCATGCAATTTAGCAAAGGCTGATCTAATGAAAACCTTCAGATTACTATCTCTAACCTGAAAGGACTTTGGATTAGTATGCTTTCAATTTCAAGCAAATTATTTTTTTGAAAAATGCCTGCCGTTTAGTTGTTCTAGTATTTTCGAAACATTTTCCACATTTTTAGAATTTTGTGTCAAATACAAAGCACATGTTGGTTCCATAATACATTATATAGAAAGTATACAACATAATGTGTTGGATGGAAACATTCAATTACTGTTTGCAAAACTTAGGTGCAGCTATTTTTTGTGGTTGGAGCTGGATTCTATTGAAATATTTGTGAATACCCATAGAGAAATTTCATGACATTGTGATACAAATCCGGGGAATACCAACTAAGAAGAGAATTACACGTCACATATGATGCAATCTCTTATTGGGATGTTAAACTTTGCATGCAGGGCGATAGTTCCCTGGGGGATCATAAATTAAATTTGTGGCCTCCCTAGACACCATCACCATCTTCAAATAAATAATGAAATTTGTGAATGTGGCTGATTTTTTTTTTTATAATCTTTTTGAATCTTTCAATGCCACTGGCCTCTATCTCAAATCTCAATGTTTGCAAACAGTACAGACCAGACGAGCCAGTTTGTAATGAGCCGACTCATCGGGATCGGCATTATTTACGGATATAACCAGATTCAACTGTCACATACAAGAATGCCAACGACGTACGCGAGGGCCAAACCAGGTGTCCGGTCGGGATTCCAGCCAGGATGAACCTTTATCGTTAAATTATCCCATTGCGTGCTCCCACCTGCCACCCACACTGGTGTCTAAGTGTCACATGACAGCAGCGTACAGTCTAGGATTTGCAGCCTATTTTCAGGGCAATGGATATGTGTAGCCTGGCCAGATAGTTGGTTTACAGAGGGAATTACTGATGATATTACAGTCTTGCGAGTTGTTCCCATTGTTGCATACTTGAGGTAATGAGTGCTTTATTTAGATGGTCTGGGCCCAGTTGCTCAAAACCTCTGTTAGCTCAACAGACTGTCAAATCCTTAACAATGTTAAGGATTTAACAGCCTGTTAAGCTAACAGGATTCGAAAAACCGGGCCCTGTTTAATATTTAAATTACATAACATAGTAAACCAATGTATTGGGTTACAAAGTGGTCGTCGTTAAAAAACTATCAATCTATTATCATTGGTAAAAAGACTTTCCACAGGCTAGAATATGGCGTGACTCATTACAACTGAAGCACTATCAATGTTTGAAAACGGTTTTGTTCTGATTCACAGCATAAACAAATGGCAGGTAAACTTATTTTCTATTTGAAAGACAGTTTGTTTGTTTGTTTGTTGGGGTTTAACGGCCTATCAACAGCTAAGGTCATTTAAGGCCGGGTCAATGGGTTTAGTACTAAATCCCATATATTACCTGTACAAGTACATGTACATGTTCAAGTCCATATACAAATGGGTGGAAAATCCCAAAATCAGAACTGAATATTTACAATAACAAAACTATATATTCAGCCCTGAAATCAGAATAATCCTGATCTGATGCCAGGTCCTCGCCACACCAGAATCACTTGGCCCCTCCCAAAAGCAGTAGGATCAGTAATAATCTTACTACTTTTACAATGGGCAATAACCCAATTCAACTCCCAAAAGAGCTAAAGATAAAAATGTACCTGAGGGCCAAACCAGGCAAGTCGTGATTCCTATAAGGAGGAACCCATACCGTTAATTTACGCCGTCTCATTCGCCCGACCACCACCCACTGATCTGCACAAAAATATGTGTGTCGAACATCTTCAAAGTGTTAGTACATCAATCTGAATATAAATTCTGTTGGTCTGTTTCTGTCAAGATAAATAATGAGTAAAATAGTCCTAAATTTCTAGAGTATCACTATATTAGTAAACAGAAACTATGTTAATATATTATTGTTACATGACTGCCGTTGTTCGACACCGCTCACAACCGTGTTCAAACGTACAGCGCGTGCTGTTTGACCATAGCTATTGACAATGCTCATTCCGGGGCCAAGACAACACCTACGTAAAGCATGTGTCTCCATTACGTCACCAGACCAGTTCACAAATGTCGCACTAAAATTTTGACATTACTGCAGCTGCATCACGCAAAGTGCACTGCAAACCCGGAACATGTTTGAATGGAGCAGATTATCAAAGTACCGAATGTACTGCACATATGGTCAAATTACACGATATTTCCGACAGAAATGTAACAATAACGTTCGACCATGTCCAGCCGTGGGTAAACGTTTAAAGTGGCACTCGGGAATTGTTTGAACCCGCGGCCTACGGCCTTGGGGTTCAAACAGTTCCCTCATGCCATGGCAAACGTTTACCCACGGCTGGACATGGTCGAACGTTATATTATAATCATGAAAATAAACATCGAAAGGTGGCATGAGCATTCACGGAGTCCGATCTGTAGCTAGGAAGATTGTAAATGTCAAAATTGTTCATAGGCACTGGCCCAAGTGTTTCTAACCTGGTTGTTTACATTCATTTTTGTGTGGATAATCTACAATATCTGAAGCCGTATAAAAGATACAATGGGAGATATCTGAAAGTTATTGAGGTGAGAGTTGTGATTTATGGTTGCTGCCTACAAATATGGAAAGGTTTCTGAGCATATGTGAATTACTAGAAAAACTAGAAATGTTGACGGCTTTTCCGATTAAACGAAGGCTTTTCCGAATTCAAAAAGTGGCATAACTCTGGATAGCTCGGAAGTACAGCAAAATTGTTTGTGTGACACTTTCACATAAATCTGGTTGTCAAGTATATCAACAAGAGCTGTAGGAGAACAGCATAGCTCGACTATGAGGGTTGTCGATGTACACATAGCTCGACAAAGAAGGTGGCTGCGGCCTGCATAAAAACCTTAACCAAGGTTGACTAAAAACATTAACCAAGGGAAATTAAGTAAATAATTCAAGGTTAAATGTAGGTCAATGTCAGATATAGGTCAGGGGTTATTGATGTACATCACTAGGAGATAAAGTTTTCCAAGTATGGTTGCTGTAGGCCCAGGAGTATTCCATATACAAGCTTGACTAAAAACCGTAACCAAGGGGAGATAACTAAGTAATCCAAGGATAAAAGTAGGTCAAGGTCAAATATATGTCAGGGATTATGATGTACATCACTAGGAGATGAAGTTGTCCAAGTATGGTTGATGTAGGCCCAGAAGTATTCCATATACAAGCTTGACTATAAACATTAACCAAGTAATTCAAGGTTAAATGTAGGTGAAGGTAAAATAAAGGTCAGGGGTTATTGATGTACATCCCTATGAGAAAAAGTTATCCAAGTATGGTGTCTGTATGCACAATAGTATTCCATCTACAAGCTTGACTAAAAACCTTAACCAAGGTCGAGTAAAAACCTTAACCAAGGGGAATTAAGTAAGTAATTTAAGGTTAAATGGAGGTCAAGGTCAAATATAGGTCAGGGGATGTTGATGTACATCACTAGGAGATGAAGTTGTCCAAGTATGGTTGGTGTAGGGCCATGAGTATTCCATCTACAAGCTTGACAAAAAACCTTAACCAAAGAGAATTAAGAAAGTAATTCAAGAGGAAATGTAGGTCAAGGTCAAATATAGATCAGGGGTTATTGATGTACATCACTATGAGAAAAGGTTGTCCAAGTATGGTGTCTGTATGCACAATAGTATTGCATGTACAAGCTTGAGTAAAAACCTTAACCAAGGTCGAGTAAAAACCTTAACCAAGGGGAATTAACTAAGTAATTCAAGGTTAAATGTAGGTCAAGGTCAAATATAGGTCAGGGGTTGTTGATGTACATCACTAGGAGATGAAGTTGTCCAAGTATGGTTGGTGTAGGGCCAGGAGTATTCCATCTACAAGCTTGACTAAAAACCTTAACCAAGGGGAATTAAGTAAGTAATTCAAGAGGAAATGTAGGTCAAGGTCAAATATAGATCAGGGGTTGTTGATGTACATCAGTAGGAGATGAAGTTGTCCAAGTATGGTGGGTGTAGGGCCAGTAGTATTCTATATAGAAGGTTGACTAAAAACCTTAACCAAAAGGAATTAACTAAGTAATTGAAGAGGAAATGTAGGTGAAGGTCAAATATAGATCAGGGGTTATTGATGTACATACCTATGAGAAAAGGTTGTCGAAGTATGGTGTCTGGATGCACAATAGTATTCAATGTACAAGCTTGACAAAAAACTTTAACCAAGGTTGACTAAAAACCTTAACCAAGGGGAATTAAGTAAGTAATTCAAGAGGAAATGTATGTCAAGGTCAAATATAGATCAGGGGTTATTGATGTGCATCACTAGGAGATGAAGTTGTCCAAGTATGGTGGGTGTAGGGCCAGTAGTATTGCATATAGAAGCTTGACTAAAAACCTTAACCAAGGTTGACTAAAAAAACCTTAACCAAGGGGAATTAAAACAACAAAGTAATTCAAGAGGAAATGTAGGTCAAGGTCAAATATAGATCAGGGGTTATTGATGTACATCACTAGGAGATGAAGTTGTCCAAGTATGGTGGGTGTAGGGCCAGTAGTATTCCATATACAAGGTTGACTAAAAACCTTAACCAAGGCGTGACGGTGACCCGACGCCGACGCCGTCGACGCCGACGCCGGGGTGACAACATAAGCTCTACTTATTCTTCGAATAGTCGAGCTAAAAATGTAGAGTTCAACACGGTAGATAATCAAACAGATGAACAGACATGTGCAAATTAAAATGGGGCATAAAATACATTTGTGCAGTCTGATCAGTAGCCTATTTCATCAAAATTGCAAAGTATATATTTGATGATTAAAAGTATGCAGAATTATTATACTGAATTTATTACATTATCACAGCCAAAATGGCTGTGATAATGTAATAAATTCAGTATAATAAAAATTAATAAATTTATCATTAAATTGAAAATTTCTCCCTCAAAGTATACTTTCCGAGATAAGTATACTTTGCAATGTTGGTGAAATCGGCTACTGGGCCTAAACAGTTCACTCACTACTGAACTATTATCACTGGTGCTGTACTCCGCGCCAGCGTAAATGCTTCACATCGAAATACGCGCCGGATTCCTGACAAATTCCCATTCAGCTACATGTAGAAGATACGGCATAAACACATTGTCATCTAGTAACCGGCGCAAGAAATTTGCTGAATAGCTCTAAGTAGAGCTCAGTGGCATCTCATTAGGAGACCGGCGCATTTTTTGGTGTGAAACATTCTATGCCAGTGCAGAGTACAGCACCAATGATTATTACAGGTACCTGCAAACAAACGAGAACAAGAAATTGGTGGTTGATTAAATGCAGGATAAACAGGGTATACACTAGTCACATAAAGATACCATTGCCCATGGTTGGGCAATATCATTGGACTATCTGTCTTGCTTTAACCCTTACAGTGCGGAATTAAAATTGTCGTCTGCTGTTTATTTTATAGTTTCCATTTTTTTCTCTGGAAAAACACGTTTGACACCACTTTAGAATCATTTCCAATGGAAATGATTCTAAACTGATGCCAAACAATGTTTTCATTGAGAAAGACACAATATAAAATAACAGCATACAACTATTTTTGTTTCCCGCACTCTGTTACACTCTATATAGCGTTTTCAAGGTTAGTCAATAACTAGGAAAAAATGAGTTTCGGGCTCGTTCAAACACCATCAATTTCGATTTTTCCGTAATCCCACTTCCAGAATACACACAGATCATTACAATCAAGCATGCCCAGGTAACTAAGCAACTACTGAGAGCATGATTATCCAACTTTCTCACCATATTCTAAAATATTTGTTCAAAATCAATCGGACAGTTCAATTGGCAGACCTCAAACAGCGAACTATAACCCATGCAACGCCAAATTAAATGTTGCCGTCTGCTGTTTATTTTCCTTTTTTCCCCATCAAAAACATGCTTTGACAACATTTTAGAATTATTTCAAATGGAAATGATTCTAAAATGCTGCCAACGGATGTTTTATTGTTTTATGTTTTATTGAGAATAAAGACAAAGTAAGACACAACAGCAGATGACAATTTTCGGTTCCCACGATCTAACGGTTAACCATCCAATGGTATGTAACTTGTAAAATATGCTGATGGAAATTCACGACATTTCTCCATTGGAGACCATTCTCATGCACTATCAAAACACGCTTTCATCAAGAACGAGAGTGACAAAGGTCACACAATATACGCCCGTCGAGGCATGGCCAGTCAACAAGGGGAGATAATTCACTGAAAATCAATAGGGTGTAATCTTGCCAAGATAAACATGATTTGGCTACGATCCGTCAAGTAGAACACTAGTTATAGTGTGGACAAGTTGTGTCCGTCCGTCCGCCCACTCACCCACCCACTGCCCCTACAAGGTGAATACATAATACATCACATTTTGTTCAAATGGGCGTATAAATATGGAGAAAAACATTAATTAAATAATTAAAAAAAGGCAAAAAAAGAATGTTGTCTGCTGTTTTGCATCTTATATTCTAGCAAAACAGCATGCTTTGCCATTCATTGGAGATAATTCTCATGTACTACCAAAACTTTTTATAAATAAATATCGAAAATATATAGACAAAATTGAAATCAGCTTTGAAAGGATAAATCATTAGAGGGTCAAACTGTACAAGATCCAGAAACAGTGTCGATCCTGATACGACGATTCGCAAACATTAGGATTGTGTATTTTAGCCCTCAGAATGCGGAAAACGTAAATTCTCGTCTGCTGTTGTTATATTTTGTCATCTTTCTCAATAAAAACATGGTTTAACAGCACTTTAGAAGTGTTGTCAAATCATATTTTTATGAGAAAAATGTAAAATATTGGGAATGTGGATTTTAGCCCTTAGAATGCGGAAAAAATTATATTTTGTCATCTTTCTCAATAAAAACATGGTTTGACAGCACTTTAGAAGTGTTGTCAAATCATATTTTTATGAGAAAAATGTAAAATATTGGGAATGTGGATTTTAGCCCTTAGAATGTGGGAAAACTAAAATTCTCGTCTGCTGTTGTGTTATATTTTGTCATCTTTCTCAATAAAAACATGGTTTGACAGCACTTTAGAATCACTTCCAAAGGAAATGATTCTAAAGCGTTGTCAAATCATATTTTTTATGAGAAAAATGTAAAATATTTGGATTGAGGATTTTAGCCCATAGAATGCGGGGAACTTAAATTCTCGTCTGCTGTTAATTTATATTTTGTCATCTTTCTCAATAAAAACATGGTTTGACAGCACTTTAGAATAATTTCCAAAGAAAAATGTAAAATATTTGGATCGAGGAGTTTAGCCCATAGAATGCGGGAAACTTAAATTGTTGTCTGCTGTTATTTATATTGTATCTTCTTTCTCAATAAAAACATGGCTTAACAGTACTTTAGAATCATTTCCATCCAAGCAATTTTCAATTTATACATAAATAAACAAAATGTTTTATTTAATGAAATAAAATATTTTCTATACAAAAAAAATGGCTGTGATAATTTAATAAATACAGTGTAATAATTCTGCATAATTTTAATCATCAAATATAAACATTTGTTAGTTTTATGTGAAATAATTTTCAGTGCAAATAAATAATTACTTTGCAAAGTGTACTTAGGTGGATATTAACCCTTACACCGCTATCTTAATTTGTTGTCGTCTGCTGTTTATTTTCTATTTTCCATTTTTATCATCAAAAACATAGGTTGACATCACTTTAGAATAATTCACCACATGCTTTGACAGCACTTTAGAATCATTTCCACTGGAAATGATTCTGAAGTGCTGTCAAACCATGTTTTTATTGAGAAATAAGGCAAAATATGAAAGCAACAGCAGACGACAATTGTTGTGTGTAGCGGGCTAAGGGTTAAACTGTACTAGCAATTTTTATGAAATTGGCTACTGGTAAGCCACATAGACTGGCATCTCTTCTTCAGTGAGGCTCCATGCTAAATTCTCGTGTACAAACTTTAGTTTACCTGTGAACTTCCGTTTCATCTTGGGTATATTGTTTGTATTGGCGGCTGTAACATTTTCTTTCAGGACCGGTTGACTAATTTGAATAGCGATGCCAAAACATTGTTCAGGACAATCAGGGGCCCATTCACTAAACTTTGTACTACTAAAATATTCGTAAGTGCAAATTTAGGATCATCTGGAAATTTCAATTGATGGATTTACATTTATTGAGCATATGCTATGCAGCCTATGCTCAATAAACGTAAATCCAATAATTGTTTACAAGAAAACATTGTTAATGTGAAATTTACAGACTATCATAATTTTGCACTTACGAACATTTTAGTCGTACAAAGTTTAGTGAAACGGGCCCCAGGAAACCAAACCTGGTCTTCTGGGAGGCTCGATGCTAAAATCTGGCGGTGCTCCAACTTATCACGACACGGTGAAATGTAATCTTCAAAGAGGCTCGGTGTTATAATCTTGTGCAGCAACTTATCACGACACAGTGAAACGTAATCTTCAAAGAGGCTCGGTGTTATAATCTTATGCTCCAACTTATCACGACACAGTGAAACGTAATCTTCAAAGAGGCTTAGTGTTAAAATCTTGTGTATAATCTCTGATGAGACCTTGACAACTAATCCGGTGTTGTGGGAGGCTCAGTACTATAGAATGGTGTGGCATCTTTAACAAGTATTGTATGGCAAACGTCACATACTTTTGCAGGTCTCATTTTTGGTCCGGAATTCACAGTTTTCGTTATACACTCTGAACAATATATCTTGCCACAGTGTCTGCAGTGGTGCTGCAAGAATAAATATGAGAGTATGAAATTATTCAAATATAATACTAAAGGAATAAAACCATGAGCTGTTGCGTTTACTGTAGTATGAAAACATTTGGTCTGTTTAAAGTTACTTTAAACGGACCAAATTTGTTCTAGATCAAAGAGATGGCCCCTTGTAATGAATAGAATAAGGGGCCACACGGAATAAATGAAAGGATTCTTTTGTGTTAGGCTCCGCCCCATGGCCCCTTCTACACCCTTGGTTGCTTGGACAGACAGACGGATGGAAAGACATACTAACATTTTGGGTTTATGGGCTATTTGTTCTTTAAAAGATCAAAGGAATAGACCCTAAACTACAATAGGTTTAGGGGCTAACGGAATAAATCTATTGTATTCTATTGTCTTAGGCTCCTCCCCCTAGCCCCTAAACCCCCAATGTTAGCCCGGACGGACGGACGGACGGATGCAAGGATACCCGGACGTCATTGTGATCACTATGTCTCGCTTTCCGCAAGCGGACTCGACAATAAACCCTGCAAATAAAGACCACCTGTGAACAAAGGCCAGATTTTTCACTTCCCATGGCTGGCCTTTATTCACAGGTTTGACTGTTTTTATAGTAAATACATGATTAGTGCCGTCGAATATAAAATATATTCGGTTGAGCCTTAGACAGCTTTATTGTCTAAAGTTGTCGAGGCGAAACCGAATATATTTTATATTCGACGGCACTAATCATGTATTTAATTTATCTTGTATACCAAACTTAATCGTTTGCACGTGTGTGACGTCATGTTTTGACGTCATTCCCTCGCCATACGTCACAAATCTAGCGACGTCATTCAAAGCAAAATGGCGGCGTCCACGCTAGGTAGATTTGGTATTGTATCTGATTAAATCTCCGATTTATTTACGATGAGCTTCAATATTGGCTGGTTTTAGTCTACACAGTTGTCATAATAAGCATTGCAATCATAATGGACATATCCATATCGTTGGTTGCGTCGCATATACTGTAAAAATGGACAAAATTCAACTGAACAGACAGCGATTTCGATTTTAAAATTCGCCGCCATCTTGAATTTGCTGTTCAGACTGACCAATCAGAGGCCGCGATTAGGGGTCAAAGGTGAAAAAATAACGGCAAAAACAGCACTTCATGTTTATTAGGCTACTTTGGGTATATTAGGTTACTTCAGATATAAACAGCATTTATTCAACCCCCTTTATTAAGCTACATGGAGCAATGGTTGCGGTATAAATATATATCTCTCACTAGCCAAAATTTGAAATGAATATTGCTTAAACCTTGATATATCCTGAAAATTCCCACCTCTGATATATGAATGACATGATGACGAGCCATGTACCTTGCGCTTGGTGACGGAGAAGGCCTGTTTACAGTGGTGGCAGTCATCGACATCGTCCTCCAACTGCCAGCGCACCTCTGTCTCTGCTTGCCGCAACTTCTCCATCTGAATCTATAAGTTCATTAACCTTTTCAACACTACAGACCTGTATAGAGGTATTGGCAAATAGTTTAGATCCAGATGAGCCGGCTCGTGACGAGCCGTCTCATCAGGATCTGCACTTTTTGCAAGCAATTTTTCATTTTTGGAGAACAAAAAAAACCACCCCATTTTCATAAATGGAATAGTCTAAAAATCATTTTGTGACGGTTGGATTGGTCAGAAAATCAACATCCATTCCAGTTACTTTGGAATGAAAGGGAACAAGTCTTGGATGTCTAGAATATAATGATACAAATAAGTAGCTAGAAAATGTTTTCATAGAACATGGATGCCCCACCTGCCACTTGGATAGTAAACGAGGCAAATTACAAAATTCGAAGTCAAAAAGAGGGAGATAATCCTTCACCCGGGGGTTGAATTTAAAATCGAAATTCACTTTGTGCATCTACACATCATAAGGAAACAATATACAAAGTATCAAGCCTCCAGTTATTATAGGAATTAATGGCCTTTTTGTGGAATTTAACGGGGTATAAACTTGGAAAAGTCGCGGGAATACTGGACGAAGGCCGGAAGGCCTCGTCCAGTATTCCCGGGACTTTTCCAAGTTTATATCCCTGATAACTTCCACAAAAAGGCCATTCATTCCTTATAATTCCAGCATTTGAAATAAATTCATCAAGGAAATGTGTTTATTTCCGTTTTTCTTAAGAATTATTTTAATAACTGCGCCTCACGGTTAACGGAAAGTAGTTCGGCATGGAGTTTACTGGGATATAAATTTTGGACGGAGACTTGCAACGGGCCAATCAAATGTTAGGGAATTGTGTAAATATTTTTGTGCTGGAATTATTACAGTTTAAACATTTTGGGAGTCACAATGAAAAATTGTGAAATTCTAAATCCAAAAGGGAGATAATCCATGATCAAGGGGTCGAATCAAAATTTCAAATTTATTTTGTGCATCTACACACCATAAAGAAGCTACATACCAAGTATTATGCCTTCAGCTATAATGGTTTAAATGTTTTACGAGTTACCAGGCAAAATCTATACTGCTTGTTAGAAGCATGACAGTTGTTTCATTGATGGAATGACGAAAATCACAAAACACAAAAATCACAAAACCCATAAGCCCTAATATTTAATTCCTTAACTCTTTGCATGCTGGGAAATTTTTAGTCTATAAATAGTTCAAAAATAGCAGACGACAATTCATTGTATTTATTTTAATTTTTCCCTAAACTATAATGAATATATCTTGGAATTACATTAGAATTGAGTCCAGAGGGACTCAATTCTAATGAAATTCCAAGACATATTTACAGAGTGAAATAAGAAACATACTCATAATTTGCTGGATGTTATTTTCACCGCTAGCATGCAAAGAGTTAAAAATCCAATTCTGGAACAGTAACTTATACTTTATAACATACCTGGAGTGACTGTGACAGTTTGACGAAGTCCCTCTGTACGGCTTCACTATTGGCGAGGTCAGTCTGCAGTGACATGACCTTGTTACGCATACTCTGTCCTTCATTCTCCAGCTGGGTCTGAGATAGAACATAGAGAATAGTAGGTTAGTGCAGTGAATGGGAAAAAATATCCGGCAAGGCTCAAGAATTTCTTTATTTCTCATCAGAAGTATATGTTGTGACCACTCATTTGAACCGTCTCGCCGAGACGGTTCAAATGAGTGGTCACAATATATACTTTGGTTCAGAAATAAGGAAAATAGGTAGAGAATGGTAGGTTAGTGCCGTGAAAGGGAAAAAATATCTGGCAAGGCTCAGGAAACGGGATGAGCGAGGCTCTGCCGTTTCCGTGCCGCGCCAGATATTTTTTCCCATTCACGGCACTAACCTACTATTCTATTTATCCCGTCAACACCTACAAATGGCTGTAAAATGCAAAAATTGTATTGACTGGATATCAAAAATGTTTCACGGCACTGTGTTTCACGGCACATACACACTGTGTTGACGGGATAAAAATAGAAACTAGGACATTAACCCTGTTACCCCCTATAAAGTAACTGGAATTAATTTTGATATGTTAATTTTGCACCCCATCCAATCATCACAAAATGATGTTCAGACTAATCCATTTATGAAAAGGGGGTGTTTTTGTTACTCCCCCCTTTGCATTTTAAAAATATAAATTTGTGCTTACTCCCCCCTTTGCATTTTAAAAATATAAATTTGTGCTTACTCCCCCCCCCCCCCCCCTTTGATTTTAAAAATAAAAATTAAATTTGTGCTTACTCCCCCCTTTGTATTTTTAAAAAAAAAAAATATAAATTTTTGTGCTACTTCTGCCCCCCAAAATGAATAAAAATATCATAATTTTGTGCTTTACTCCCCCCCCCTTTTGTTCCTAATTTAAAAACATAAATTTGTGCTTATCCCCCCCTTTGTAATTTAAAAATATAAATTAGTGCTTACTCCCCCCTTTGTATTTTAAAAATATAAATTTGTGCTTACTCCCCCCTTTGTATTTTAAAAATATAAATTTGTGCTTACACCCCCTTTGTCTTTTAAAAATATAAATTTTGTGGCTTACCTCCCCTTGGTATTTTAAAATATAAATTAGTGCTTACTCCCCCTTTGTATTTTAAAAATATAAAATTTATTGCTTACTCCCCCCAATTTGTATTTTAAAAAATTATAAAATTTGTGCATACACCCCCTTTGTCTTTTAAAAATATATTTGTGCTTACCCCCTTTGTAAAAATATAAATTTGTGCTTACTTCCCCCCCTTTGTATTTTTAAAAATTATAAATTTGTGCTTACTCCCCCCTTTGTATTTTAAAAATATAAATTTGTGCTTACCCCCCCTTTGTACGTGGAATGAAAAATCTACTGGTTATTTGACCTTGGCGGGCAGCCAGAATTTGGGCGGGTTGGGGGGTACAGACGGACGCACAACTTTTTTGCATCCCTATATCCCATTTTCACTATGCGATGGGACAAAAATATTGTTAGATAAACAGAAATACAGTAGAGACTGGCTAACTCGCCCGCACATTAGACTAGTCAAATGGTCAATGTCATATTAAACATAATAAACCCGAGATCACTCACCCGGACATTAGACTGCTCCTCGAGCTGGCGTGTCAGACCGTGGACCAGCTGCTTAGACTTGGCCTGCTGACCCTTCAACGCATGCTCCGTCTCCCGGAGTTTCGTCTCGGACTCGGATCTCACACTCGACTCACGCTCCAGCTCCGACTTCAGACTGTCGTGAATGGCTGGGTAATATATATAAGCCATGTGATTTTGTACCTAATGTCTGTTCCACATTTTGCTGCCGACGAACATTTGGCCATTAAACATGTTAAATCTTAAAAGTTGTAAATGTAACAAAAAAGTCACCCTCACCACCCTGCCCCTTGCAGCTTATTCACCTCATTAGTAAAGCAAGAGTTATCAATATTGCGCGAGACACACCAAGGGTATTCGAATGTCTGAGGTTGGTGCAGAAGCGGACGATGTTCGGTGTCAAATTTTATGTATCCCCCAACTTTCATCCGGGGGATACAATTATAATATTTAGAGGTACATCTATCGCAGTACCGAGTCTCTCACCACCCCCTCCCCCACCCCCCCTACTCTGGCAATGGCAACACACATACCGAGTCTCTCCTGCAGTTAGCCGATCTCCTGAGTGAGAGTTACCCCCCACCCCACTCTGGCATAGGCAATACAATACCCATTACTCCCCCCCACCCCCCCACTCTGGCAATGGCCATACCCATACTCCCCCACTCTGGCAATGACCATACCCATATCTCCCCCACTCTGGCAATGGCCATACCCATACTCACCCCCCACTCTGGCAATGGCCATAGCCATACTCCCCCCACTCTGGCAATGGCCATACCCATACTCCCCCCCCCCCACTCTGACATATGGGCCATACCCTACTCCCATACTGACAATGGCCACATACTCCCCCCCCCCCACTAATGGCAATGACCACCCCCCACTATGGCAATGGCATACCCATCACCCTCCCCCCCACTCTGGCAATGGCCATACCCATACTCCCCCCACTCTGGCAATGGCCATACTCCCCCCACTCTGGCAATGGACATACCCATACTCCCCCCCCCACTCTGGTAATGACCATACCCATACTCCCCTCCCCACTCTGGCAATGGCCATACCCATACTCCCCCCACTCTGGCAATGGCCATACCCATATCATCCCCCCCACGCTGGCAATGGCCATACCCATACTCCCCCCCCACTCTGGCAATGGCCATACCCATACAGTCTCTCCCCTGCAGGGAGTTGATCTCTGAGTGAGAGGTGAGAGTCGCCCTCTCCCCCCCCACCCCCTCCTACCTACCCACTCTGACAATGGCAATACCCTTACCGAGTCTCTCCTGCAAGGAGTTGATCTCTGAGTGAGAGTCCCCCCCCCCCCCCCTCCCCCCCCCCCCCCCACCCCCTCCTCCCACACCCTCTACCCTACTGACAATGGCAATACCCTTACGAGTCTCTCCTGCAGGGAGTTGATCTCTGAGTGAGAGTCCCCCTCCCACCCCCCCCCCCACACTCCTACCACCCACTCTTGACTATGGCATACCCTTACCAAGTCTCTCCTGCAGGGAGTTGATCTCTGAGTGAGAGTCCCCCTCCCCCCCCCACCCCCTGCTACCCACTCTGACAATGACAATACCCATTACCGAGTCTCTCCTGCAGGGAGTTGATCTCTTAGTGGAGTCCCCCTCCCCCCCCCCACCCCCTCCTACCACTCTGACAATGGCAATACCCTTACCGAGTCTCTCCTGCAGGATTGATCTCTGAGTGAGAGTCCCCCTCCCCCCCACCCCCTGCTACCCACTGACAATGACAACCCCCCCCCCCCCACCCTTACCGATTCTCTCCTGCAGGGTCCTGATTCTGAGTGAGAGTCTTACCCCCTCCTACCCACTCTGACAATGGCAATACCCTTACCGAGTCTCTCCTGCAGGGAGTTGATCTCTGAGTGAAGAGTCCCCCTCCCCCCACCCCCTCCTTTTCATTTTATTTTTTTATTCATCTAGGTTACATGTATACATCCATACATAAATACATACATACTATATACATAAACTAGCACTGTCGCGAAAGTATTTGTACATGCAATAAAAAAATAACATGTAAAAACTATTTTGACAAGTTTTTTTTTATCCATCAGAGAATTAAATAAATGTATCTATTACTAGCGATATACCTGCAACCGAGAGTTTTTCATTTTTTTTTATTGGAGTTGTATAGGTCGATATGGGTATATGAAATGAGGGTGGTTTTACAAGGTTAAAAAATACATGTTTTCCTAAAAGAAGTAATAACAAAGGTGTTATTGTAAAATGGGGGGTGGGGAATACTTTAACCTAAGGAGTGGTCGATTTATTTTAATGTCTGCTTTACTGTATAAAGACATTCCATTTCGAGTGAAACTTGTCCATTTTGTCTTTCATACTGGCAATTGTTTTTTCGATGTTAATAGTCTGTTTAAGATATGCATTAAAGTGTTCTATTGTTGGATGTGTTGACTCATACTTGCATTTAAAAATGAAATATTTTGCAAGTAGAATGATAAAGCTAATAAGTATTGTTTTATTTTTACATGGAACTTTTGCGTTACAGAATGATATACATTCATAAGTTAAGTGCATAGTGAAGTCTAATCTACTTGTATGTAATAGTTCGTTTACGTCTGACCAAAACGGTTGTATGTTAGTACATTCCCAAAACATGTGTTTGTTTGAATCTACGGCCATGTGACAAAAATCACATAGATTTGATGGCTTTATTTGCATTTGAACAGAAATGAGTTATTCGGAATTATTCGCATTAGATATTTGTATTGAAAAGCTCTAAGTTTTGTACTTATTGTATTTTTGTATGGCAATGAGAAAATATAATTCCATTCGATGTTTTGATTGTTTAATTCGTTTTCCCATTTCAGTATATGTTTTTGTTGTGGCAACCTCATATTGTAAATTTCCTTGTTGTATAATATTTTATTCACATGATTTGATGATAATATAGTAGATATTAAATACTTTGGAATGTCATTATCTATTTGTTCTAATATCATTGTCTGTTTCCATTCTGCTTTAATATTGCCTAGCAGGATATAATATTTTAAGAAGTCTCCATTGTATTTATGTTGTATATTTCTTTTAGAGTATCAAAGTTATAGAATTCTTTTATCCTATGGTCATATATATGCTTCACATACATAATACCTTTATTATGCCATTCTGTGTAGAAAAAATGTATTTTTTGCTTTCGTTTTGATATTGCTGTTATGCCATATAATTTCGTGCGATATATTAGTATTTTTATTGTTATACTTTATTTTACACCATGAAATTAATATTTGTTTCAAGAATGTATATTTTTTAATTATTTTCTTGGCATCGTTATGATCAAGATTACTTTTAAACAATATATCTCTTCCATATATCTTTAGTTCTTTATTGTATGCGTTTTTCAAGTGGTTTTGTGTACCTTTTAGACGTTTGATCCATGAACATTTTAGGGAATTTATGAATGCATGAATATTTACCATTTTGAGACCGTAGTTTTCATACTTTTGAATTATAGTATTTCGTGATATTTTATCTGGTTTACCATCCCAAAGAAGTGTATACATTATAGAATTTATTTGTTCGATTGTCCGGTCTTCCGGATTTTCGAGCACAGTTAATGGGTATATCAGTTTTGGTAACGCAAAAGTCTTCAACACAGTTATTTTTCCAATTAATGTTAAGTTCCGTTTTTGCCAATTATTTAGACAATGTTGGAATGACTTAATTTTAGGGGATAAATTTAATTCATGAATTTTAGTTTTGTTGTTTGTGAATATTATTCCTAATGTTGAGGCACGTTCATTTGACCAAGTGTATGTATTACTGTTACACCATTTGCTTGGGTCGTTTTTTAACCTTCCTATCCTTAAGGCCGTACATTTTGATTTATTTAATTTGAGACCAGATATTTTCGCAAAAGTATCTAACGTTTTTATAAGTTCATTAAATGAACGTTCTGAACCATCTAGAGTAAAACTTGCATCGTCAGCAAACAGGGTTTGGGTTTGTTTATTCATTTCCACCCTAGTATTAGACCTTTTTTTTATGTTGTTGTTGTTATTTATTTGTCTTGATAATATTTCTATGCATATAATGAAAATATAAGCTGACAATGGACAGCCTTGTCTTACACCTTTCTTCACATTAAAGAAATCTGATAGATATCCATTATTTGAAATACAACTTTTTGCGTCTTTATAAAATAGTTCTATCCATTGTATGAGAGATTCTCCAAAGTTTAATTTTTTAGGCACGTGATTATGAATTTATGATCTAAGCTGTCAAAGGCTTTTTGATAAAATCAGCAAAGAAAACATAGACCAGGTATATTGGTCATCATTGGTTTCTTCTATTATTTCCATGAGTGTACGAACATTTTCTCCTATGTAACGGCCCTTTACGAATCCAGTTTGATTAACATTAATTATGGAATCAAGTACTTTTTTTAATTCTATTGCTCACTACTTTGGTTGCAATTTTATAATCTACATTCAAAAGTGATATCGGTCTCCAATTGTCCAGTGAAAGTGTATCTTTATCTTTTTTCGGTAATAGTGTAATAATTCCTTGTTTTTGTAATTCTGTTAAAGATCCGATTTGATATGAATAGTTAATCGATTTGATATAATGTTCCTTGATATCGTTCCAATATAATTTATAAAACTCAGCTGTAATTCCATCTGATCCTGGACTTTTCATATTCTTCATATCTCTTATTGCCGATTGGCATTCATTTTCATTTATTATACCTTCACATGTCTGTTTTTCATCATCATTTAGTTTTTTATCGTTTTCGTCGAAAAAGTGGTTATTTTCTGTTTCTATATTATTATTTTTTCTACTAGATGTGTGCATAATAATGTTTTGCATGATCAAGAATATCCCTTTGGTTGTTTTCTAGATTGCCATTTATGTTTATTTGCTTAATTGATTTTTCTTCTGATCTTTTTTTTTTCTAAGTTAGAAAAATATTTTGTATTCTTTTCAGTACCTTCCACCCATTCAGCTTTCGATCTTAAAATATTGCCTTTTGTTTTTTTTTTCATTAATTATTTCGCTAAGTTTATTTCGTTCGATATTAAGTTCATCTAATATAGTTTGATCATGTATGTTGTTTATTAAATCTTTTTCTAGTTGCCCAATTTTTTGTTCTATTTCTTTTTCTCTTTCCAGTTTCTTTGCTTTACTTGAATACTTTATAGATACATTTCTAACATTGCCTTTTATCAGTTCCCACATTGTATTCGGATTACAACCTATATTATTTTCTACTGTTTCCTGGATTGAATTTTTAACAGTCTCTTTGTATTCCTTTTGTAATAATATGTTAGTGTTCAGTTTAAAGTAACCTGGTCCTCGAACTGTGTCCGATAGATTCAAGTTTAGTGTTACTACTGAATGGTCTGATAAATAACCTGGTACTATATCACTTTTCGTTGCTGCATTTAATAAACTGGCTGATATTAGAAAATAATCTAATCTACAGAATATAGGTGGTCTATGATTTGAATGCCAAGTAAAGCGTTTTGTATTTGGATGTCGAAGTCTGTATATGTCATGCAAATCGTTTTCGAGTATAATGTCATTTAACTTGTTTTGAACTTCTTTTATGTGTATCAGTTCTACCATTGAGCTTATCAATATTAAAATCAATGACAGTATTGAAATCTCCACCTAAAATTACAGTTTCACTGTCATTTTCCAAAATCGATTGTTCTACTGTTGTGAAGAAGTTTAGATCTTCTGTATTTGGTCCATATATATTAGTTAATACTATATTTGAATCAAATACCTTTAATTTTAGTCGTTGTAATCGTCCTGAAATTAGATCTTTATGTTCTAAAATTTCATACGAGCAATTCAAATTTAGTAATATACCGATACCTTTGCTATTTGAGCTGTTTCCTGAAAGAAATATGTCGTGACCCCATTCGTTTTTCCATGTATCAAAGCATTCATCTGTACAATGAAGTTCTTGTAAAAAGCATATTGAAAAATTGTTATGTTTCAGCCAAGAAAAGATTCGTTCCCGTTTTGATTTGTTCCCAAGCCCGTTAACATTAAAACTACAGAATTTAATATCCATACGTGGTTATATACAGTTTGTAGTCGTATTTCGGAGCTAAATGTTTACATATCACGTGGAATAGTTGGCTCGTAAGAAGGCCGTGCTTTTTCTCTACAAACAACATTCATATATATTTTAACACCATAGATATATATATAGGGGTATAGGTAAATATGGGTAAATATATTTTGGTTGGGGGAAAAAATGATATTGGAGCATACTATCCTTCGGATTGGATATTGTGTAGTTGTATCATAATTGTCATAATATTTGCGGTATTTGTATATAAGCTAGAAGTCATGCAGACAGTGTGATCCGCGACCCGACTGCACTTATTTACAGTATGGTCGAATTTCACTCTGGCTGTCTTTTCCATACTTATTTAACCCTTTGAACCGGGCAGCCCGAAATAGCGGTTTATGCAAACAGTGCAGATCCAGATGATCCGGCTCACAGCGAGACGTCTAATCAGGATTTACACTGTTTGCAAGTAATTTTCATATTCTTAGAATATAAACACCTCCTTTTCATAAATGGACCAGTCCGAAAATCATTTTGTGACGATTGGATTGGTCGGAAAATTATCATATCACAGTCCATTCCAGATAATTAGGGTTGAAATTGAAAGGGTTAAATGATATTATATATATATATATATAACAGATCCACTTGGTAGTCTTTATGTCATTATGTGATAACCTTCAAATTGGAAGAAAAACGAACAGGCACCGGAGAACTATCACAGGAATGCATGCATGTACAACGTGGTGTGATTTCACCCTGACTATATACATAGTAGGTTAACTATACAGATAAACAATATTGTGGTTGGTAACGGTGGCGACATAAGTCGGACTACACGTATGGTAATGTCGGGAACATATTACACTGATTGTCTGTACCATATTTGTATGATAATTGCAGCCTGTGCTATTTTTAGAGTTTTCTGCTATCAGTACCTGCTGTATTGAAATTAGTCTAAAGTGAAGATCCTGATCAGACTGCATGTTTGAGGCATAATCTGGTTTTGCGTAATAGGTGCACATTCAACTGTTTACATGTTTAATTGATTACATTTATATATTGTGTGGATAGACAAGTAACTAACAGACTGTGTGGTTGCCGATCAGACTGCACAGACATGCAGTGTAACTATCGTCCAGAAATTTTTGACCAGAAATATACATCATCTACATGAGTCTGTTAACATTAACTAAAAATAAAAATAAAAAAAAACACCTTTTTGGTGACAGACGAGAATCGTCTCTATTGGAGACAATTCTCATCTGCTTTCAAAATATGCTCTTAATAAGAAAAATGTGATAAGAAATGAGAGAAAATCAGACGACAATTTCCGTTCCCTTACTGCAAGGGTTAACTCGCATTGATAAGCAGTTTAAACCTAGACCAGACTGCACAAGTGTGTAGTGTGGACCGAGTTCGATCTGAGAGTCCATGTTATAGCTTCAACTGCATCATTGCGATAAAACAAAAGCCGCTATTTCTTCTATGTTGATTCATAAGCATGACCTTTTTGTCGTGTGGCACAGTCAGTTTGAACATAGATCAGCCAGCACGGGGATTTCTGTGTGATCGGTGATCAAGCCTACTACTCAACACTACATTATTAGGTGTCATTCGTTATCAAAAGGACATGCATATAAAATGAAACTCGTATTGTGACATTACCGTACCATATCTGTTGGAATCTACACATGCGTTCTGTACTAGTATTATTGGTGTTCTTTAGTATACGTATACACATACTCGTACACACATTTAAATACATATACGTATGGGTCCCCGGCTGACTGTTAAGGAGCCGCCCTTCTACCCCCCTCCCCCCGCCAACCCGCCCCCCCCCCCCCCCCCTCCCTCCAACCTCAACCCCAATTCCCTCACGCATCATGATCGTAACATATGCTGTTCGCTATCACAGTTATATGTATCGTAATTACTGCGCGATCTACTCCTACAGCCGGTGACCCATATACGTATATATATACATTATATATTCACATGTGCAATATTTGAAGAAGAAAAAATGCATTTATATGTAAAAGTCGCTTTTGTCGAAAACGAAATAAAAGCCAACTTGTAAGACAGATACGTTGGGTACAGCTTTTGAGGTAGTACGTAAGTGTGTCATCCGCTGATAAAGAAAAAACACCCGTGGGCCAAGTTTGATCACTTGTATCAAAGTAATTATACCATTATATTCAAGGGTATATAACTACTATGTTGTGTTGTATGTTTTTTCTCGGTGCGGACATTTACAAAAAAAACAACATATGCGCAGGCTGGTCATATGCTGTATCTAGCACACACAGAAAAATGACCCACTGGTTTCCTTTTTTTTTTAATCCGATGACACAAAACAATGTATCCATTTTACTTGCCACTTGACTGAAATAGTTTTGTTTTGGTCGGTGTATCCCCAGATTTATATATTTATTACTGTACACGAGACTTGATTCAACAAAACATCTTCATAAAGCCTGGTTTTGTAAGGTGGAAATCTGGAGCTACACCGGCCAAACATCGCAATGCGTCACTCTCAGTCTATTGGTGTCCGGTATATTACGGGACAGTGGTATTCCGTTAAAACACGTGGCTTGTAACCGTTAGTCAATACTGTTTATATTCTCGATATTGTTAAATAAACCACCACAGGTGTACACGTCTATCGGTTGCGTCTATTGTGGTTCATAAGGGTATTATCCATATAATCTGGATTTGTTTGTGGTCGTCTAGTGTCCGGGGATCGGGTACCGCGAGTCGGCCACGGGAGATCCAGCCAATGCTGGTAATCCTGGTATTGAACAGTTTTTTAACTCGTCTGTTCTCGTAACATACTTAATTGTACCGTTTCTCGTGAACACGCTGCCTACTTCATCGGGCATTTTCCGTTTGACTGACATGAACACTTGCTGGTTTAAATGCGTGAGATCTTCATTGATGAATATGCCAGACCCTTTAAGTGTTCGTCTTTTACGCAGGATGCTTTCCTTCACC
Organism: Conchocele bisecta; assembly: GCA_029237695.1. NCBI lineage: Eukaryota > Metazoa > Mollusca > Bivalvia > Lucinida > Thyasiridae > Conchocele > Conchocele bisecta. The sequence continues at coordinate 59,226,720 of CM055277.1, forward strand.
ATTCGGGATTGTAGTCGGACGATCGCCCCCCACCCCCTCCTACCCACTCTGACAATGACAATACCCTTACCGAGTCTCTCCTGCAGGGAGTTGATCTCTTTCCCCCTCTCCCCCCCACCCCCTCCTACCCACTCTGACAATGGCAATACCCATACCGAGTCTCTCCTGCAGGGAGTTGATCTCTGAGTGAGAGTCCCCCTCCCCCCACACCCCCTCCTACCCACTCTGACAATGGCAATACCCATACCGAGTCTCTCCTGCAGGGAGCTGATCTCTGAGTGAAGAGTCCCCCTCCCCCCCCCCCCCACACCCCTCCTACCCACTCTGACAATGGCAATACCCTTACCGAGTCTCTCCTGCAGGGAGTTGATCTCTGAGTGAGAGTTCCCCCTCCCCCTCTCCCCACCCCCTCCTACCCACTCTGACAATGGCAATACCCATACCGAGTCTCTCCTGCAGGGAGTTGATCTCTGAGTGAGAGTCCCCCTCCCCCCCCCCCACCCCCTCCTACCCACTCTGACAATGGCAATACCCTTACCGAGTCTCTCCTGCAGGGAGTTGATCTCTGAGTGGAGCCCCCTCCCCCTCCCCCCCCCCCCACCCCCTCCTACCCACTCTGACAATGGCAATACCCATACCGGGTCTCTCCTGCAGGGAGTTGATCTCTGAGTGAAGAGTCCCCCTCCCCCCCCCACCCCCCCCCCCCCACCCCCTCCTACCCACTCTGACAATGGCAATACCCTTACCGAGTCTCTCCTGCAGGGAGTTGATCTCTGAGTGAGAGTCCCCCTCCCCCTCCCCTCCCCACCCCCACCCCCTCCTACCCACTCTGACAATGGCAATACCCATACCGAGTCTCTCCTGCAGGGAGTTGATCTCTGAGTGAGAGTCCCCCTCCCCCCCCCCCCCCCCCCCCCCCCCCACCCCCTCCTACCCACTCTGACAATGGCAATACCCTTACCGAGTCTCTCCTGCAGGGAGTTTGATCTCTGAGTGAGAGTCCCCCTCCACCCCCCACCCCCTCCTACCCACTCTGACAATGGCAATACCCTTACCGAGTCTCTCCTGCAGGGAGTTGATCTCTGAGTGAGAGTCCCCCTCCATCCCCTCCCCCCCCCCCCACACCCCCTCCTACCCACTCTGACAATGGCAATACCCTTACCGAGTCTCTCCTGCGAGGGAGTTATCTCTGAGTGAGAGTCCCCCTCCCCCCCCCCCCACGCCCCACCCCCTCCAACAACTCTGACAATGGCAATACCCTTACCGAGTCTCTCCTGCAGGGAGTTGATCTCTGAGTGAGAGTCCCCCTCCCACCCCCCCCTACCCCTCCTACCCTACAATCTGACAATGGCAATACCCATACCGAGTCTCTCCTGCAGGGAGTTGATCTCTGAGTGAGAGTCCCCCTCCCCCCCCCTCCCCCCCCCCCCCCCCCCCACCCCCTCATACCCACTCTGACAATGGCAATACCCTTACCGAGTCTCTCCTGCAGGGAGTTGATCTCTGAGTGAGAGTCCCCCTCCCCCTCCCCCCCCCCCCCCCCACACCCTCCTACCCACTCTGACAATGGCAATACCTATACCGAGTCTCTCCTGCAGGGAGTTGATCTCTGAGTGAGAGCCCCCTCCCCCTCCCCCCCCACCCCCTCCTACCCACTCTGACAATGCAATACCCATACCGAGTCTCTCCTGCAGGGAGTTGATCTCTAAGTGAGAGTCCCCCTCCCTCCCCCACCCCCTCCAACCCACTCTGACAATAGCAATACCCATACCGAGTCTCTCCTGCAGGGAGTTGATCTCCTGTGTGAGAGTTTCCTCGACTGTGGTCTTCTCCTGCTGCTCAGACACGAGCTGGTCCTTCAGGAAGATGATCTGACTCCGCAGTGTCTCGTCCGTGTGCTCCTGGGACACCTTAGCTGAGATGATGTCCTCTCGGTACTTCAGTAGCAGCATCTGCATGTCCTGGAAGATTATTAAATGGTAGGAATTCCTATCAATGTCGAGCCGAGCTTAAAATACTTTATGCATGTCCTGGGGAATTACGAGTCTATTGTTTACTGTTGTTTCCTTCGGTGAAATGAAATCCTCTTGGTAGCCATAGTGCATGTCCTGGGGCAATATGGATTACCAGTGTACCCAGGCAAGGCTATGAGACATATAGAGAATAGTAGGTTAGTGCAGTGAATGGGAAAAAATATCTGGCAAGGCTCAGGAAACGGGATGGGCGAGGCTCTGCCGAGCACATCCCGTTTCCGTGCCGCGCCAGATATTTTTTCCCATTCACGACACTAACCTACTATTCTATTTATCCCGTCAACACCTACAAATGGCTGTAAAATGCAAAAATGGTATTGACTGGATATCAAAAATGTTTCACGGCACCGTGTTTCACGGCACATACGCACTGTGTTGACGGGATAAGCATAAATTTCTTGGCTTGCCAAGGAATTCCTGCAGTTTTCAGCCGAACCAGGGGCCCGTTTCACTAATCATTTGTACGACTAAAATGTTCGTAAGTGCAAAATTTTTGATAGTCTGTCAAATTTCACATTAACAATGTTTTCTTGCAAACAATTATTGGATTTACATTTATGCAGCCTATGCTCCATAAATGTAAATCCATCAATGGACATTTACAGACGATCCAAAATTTGCACTTATGAACATTTTAGTCGTACAAAGTTTAGTGAAACGGGGCCCATGATGAGCTTAACATTTCTTACATATAGAGATTTAGAGGACAGTTAGGAAACAATAATTCCAGCTCAAAAATATTTACACAATTCCCTAACATTTGATTGGTCCGTAGCAAGTCTCTGTCCAAAATTTATATCCCAGTAAACTCCCATGCCGAACTACTTTCCATAACCGTCAGGCGCAGTTAAAATAATTCTTAAGAAAACGGAAAATAAACACATTTTCTTGATGAATTTAATTAAAATGCTGGAATTATAAGGAATGAATGGCCTTTTTGTGGAATTTATCGGGGATATAAACTTGGAAAAGTCGCGGGAATACTGGACGAAGGCCGGAAGGCCTCGTCCAGTATTCCCGCGACTTTTCCAAGTTTATACCCCGATAAATTCCACAAAAAGGCCATTCATTCCTATAATGTAGTTTCCTTCACAAAGACAAGGTCCTCTCTGTGCTTCGGTAGTACGGCCATAAAAAAGTATTTTTGGTTCTCAGACACGGAGTTTGTGGAATGTGATGCGCGAGAGCGGATTTTTTAAATGTATATTTTGTTTAGGTGTTCGATTCTGATTTTGATCAAGTTGCCATGTGCATCTATGCTCTATAAATTTACTATAATCTCTTTAGACATGAAAACTCACCAGAATTTCATCAGACATGATTGGATTTAACATATTTTGCATGGTAGTGTTTTTTATTGATCATATGATGAATTTACAGTACGATTTTATTTCTGCATGACTTACGTATTCAACGCGCATGGGATTTAGTTTCCGATGCGGCAATATCTGAGAACCAAAGTACTTTTTTATGCTAATAGATGAATGTCCTGGGGCAATAGATATTACCAGACTCGGCTAGAGAACTAGTCAAGCAATTCCTTCCGTCCATGGTCAACTGACGTGTAAATCTACTTCACAAGCATGCTGATGTATCATTTCAACCCTAAATAACTGCGATGGAATGTGACATGTTAATTTAAGGACCAATCCAATCAACAGAAAATTAGTTTCAGACTCACCACTTAAGGGGTTGTTTTTATTTCCCCCTAAAAATATGAAAATTACTTCCAAAAAGTGCAGATCCTGATGAGACAGCTAATAGTGAGCCAGTTCATCTGGATCTATAATGTTTGTAAACAGAGCTATAGAGGTGTTGAAAGGGTAATTTTGGGTTTTTCACAAAAATTGTTCTGAACATGATTGTCACGGTCACAGGAGGTTGAATTTATATATTTGTTTAACAATAATTAAACCTATATTTTAATTAGTGTACATCTAGAGCAGGATGGTGCATATTATGGGAAAATAGGTCCTACAACATCCATACTAACTAGATATTGTAAAACAATAGATATGTCCCCTTGACCCCTTGACATACTTGACTGTACTTGAAGTGTTTCAGCGACCGTGTGAATGTCAAACAAGAGTGCCGAAGGTCACAATATACGCCCATCGAGGCAAGGCCAGTCAACAAGGGGAGATAACTCATCTTGACGCGATAAACATGTAAACCAAATTTGGTTACGATCCGTCAAGTATAACTCGACTTATTGCGAGGACAAGGATAGAGTCAAAATCAATAGGCTTCTTCGTCTTGCCGTGATACACATGTATACCGAATTTGGTAATGATCGGTCAAGTAGAACTTGAGTTATTGCGTGGACAAGGATACAGTGCGAAAATTAAAAATGGCTGCCAAGGGGAGATAAGTCATCGGAAAATCAATAGGCTTCTTCGGCTTGCCGTGATAAACATGTATACCAAATTTGGTTACACTCCGTCAAGTAGCACTCTAGTTATTGCGTGGACAAGCTGTGCCCACCCGCCCTCCGCCCGCCTGAACAAGATGAATACATCGTCCCGTTTTTTCAAACAGGCGTATAAAAAGTCAAGGTCAAGTTAATGGTCACATGAGTGTGTCCAGATGTATGGCGTGCGAACGTTAAGGTAATCCATGGAGGGATTTAAAGTTCTGGCATGATGGAGAAACTGTTATAAACATTTTGACGTAAATGACGGTGGCCCACCTACAGCGGTGACTGGCAGCATGAGAACTGACCTCCATGGTGTTGGGCAGGTTGATGTCCTCGTTCTGCATCTGTTGGGCGTGCTTCGAGTGTTTGCCCACCAGGGAGTCATTCTCCTCCTGTATGCGCACCAACTGTAATCAACAATGGTTCATTGACTGATTGGCTGATTGGTGTTTATGTCCTTAAGTTATATATGGTTGGGAATGCACCTGTATGGGGGACTGATTGATTCATTGATTGAATGGTGTTTTATGTCCGTTCAATAGCAAAGTTGTATACGGTTGGGAATATACCTGTATGGGTGACTGATTCACTCATTAAATGTTTTATGTTCGTTCAATAGCAAAACCAAACACGGGCGAGAATGTACCTGTATGGGGGACTGATGGATTCATTGATTGAATGGTGTTTTATGTCCGTTCAATAACAAAGTTATATACAGTTGGGAATACACCTATAGTGGAACCTCTCTTAACCCTTTCAACACCACAGACCTCTATAGAGACAATGTTTGCAAACAGTGCAGATCCAGATGAGCCGGCTCGTAACGAGCCGTCTCATCAGGATCTCCACTGTTTGTTAATAATTTTAAACGTCGTACAGATTACCCTTTTAGAAGAATGGGATAATTTGAATGAACAAAATTAATGAAATAGCGTGAAACATTGGCATGGAACATCCTATTAAGTTACTTGGTGTTGAAAGGGTTAATACTGTTAACCCTTTGAACCCGAAAGCCCGCTATATGCAAACAGTGCAGATCCAGATGAGCCGGCTCGTAACGAGCCGTCTCATCAGGATCTGCACTGTTTGAAAGTAATTTTCATATTTTTGAGAACAAAAAATATCCCCTTTTTATAAATGGAATAGTCTGAAACATTGGCATGGAACATCCTATTAAGTTACTTGGTGTTGAAAGGATTAACCGAACAACCTTGTGACATCAATGTGTTAAACTATGACCGATTTCACTGTCAAATATCGCTGATGTTTATCGTTGTTCATGATTGCAATGCACACAGGCATGTATTTCCGTGCTCTTACATCGGAATTACAGTGACACATCTCTAAACCGGACACCCTGGGGACCTCCCAGGGTGTCCGGTTTAGAGAGGTTGCACTGTATAATGTATATGGGGATTGATTGACTGACCGAATCCGTTATATCCATTCAGCGGTAAGGTCATATACAGTTACTGAATAGCGAATAACATAGGCCCTGTTCGTACAGAGCATCCGGCATGCTTGTGCAGATTAAATGTGAACGGCAAACAGTGTATACCCCGATATGTAGTAAAGCATGAACAAAATAATGTCATATTACAGTGGAACCTCTCTAAACCGGACATCAAGAAAACACCTGTGATCTTATTTTTAATGAGTTCCTTGGTGATAACGTCTGTTCTTGATCGCATAGCACACATCTGTGGCTCAGAATGATCAAATGCTAGGGGCCCGTTTCACTAAACTTCCTAGGACTAAAATGTTCGTAAGTGCAAAATTATGATAGTCTGTAAATTTCACATTAACAATGTTTTCTTGTAAATAATTGTTGGATTTACATTTATTGAGCATAGGCTGCTTATGCTGCCTATGCTCAATAAATGTAAATCCATCAATTCAAATTTCCAGACGATTCTAAAGTTGCGCTTACGAACATTTTAGTCGTAAGAAGTTTAGTGAAACGGCCCCCAGATTTACAGTGAAACCTCTCTAAATCGGACACCCTGAGTACCTCCCAGAGTGTCCAGCTTAGAGAGGTTTCATTGTAGTATTTTAGTCTAACAGCAGTTTCACATAATTTATTAACTGTGAAAAACTACATACTTCCTTTTGAACTTCTTCTCTGGTGTCTGTCAGTTGTTTCTGCAAAAGGTAATGCCACACATTTATCAACTCAAGTGGTATTATTTGATGGAAATTCAAATCACAACTTCGAAGAACATCTACAAACAAAGGAGTTTGATAGACAGAGAAAATGAATGGGTTTAACGTCCCAGCAACAGCTAAGACATATAGAGCCGTGACCACAGTTTAAAGTCTCATCCGACAGACGAGTGGGATGGAAATACTATGAAAGTATTTTTGATGCCCTAGACAAGCTTTGAACCCACAACCTCCGGATTGGAAGTCAGGTGTTCTAACCCCTAGGCCACAACCGATCCCTTGATAGACAGAAAATTCAAGTATGATGTATGGTCCGTGTTATAGCTATTATAGTCAACACAAGAATAATAGTTGAAATAATTATATCTGCATTTTTCTAATGCCGTGAACGCTTCTTTAAAATCTCAATAAGTGAAAAAATTCGGACATTACACATACAAAAATTATTTCAGGTAATTTCAGGTAGGTGATCAGTGCAGCTGGTGATGTTTTGTATAGCTTAATCATTTCAACACCACATACCTGTATAGTGGTACATGTATTGGCAAAAAGTGTAGATCCAGATGAGCCGGCTCGTGACGAGCTGTCTCATCAGGATCTGCACTTTTTGCGAGTAATTTTCATATTTTCATATTTTTGAGAACAAAAACACCCTCCTTTTATGGACTAGACTGAAAATCATTTTGTGACGGTTGGATTGGTTGCAAAATTGACATATCAAAATCCAATTCAGTTACTTAGGGGTGAAAGGGTTAATGGCTGGTTTTATAGCATCACATAGTAGGAGGTGGCGATGGCAAAACACTGCTCAAATGCAGCCATTTTTAACCCTTAGACCGCTATCTTATTTTTTTTGTCGTCTGCTGTTTATTTTCCATTTTCCATTTTTATCATCAAAAACATGCTTTGACAGCACTTTAGAATAATTTACAACATGCTTTGACAGCTCTTCAGAATCATTTCCATTGGAAATGATTCTGAAGTGCTGTCAAACCATGTTTTTTATTGAGAAATAAGGCAAGATATAAAAGCAACAGCAGACGACAACTGTTGTGAGTAGCGGTCTAAGGGTTAATGAGGAATTTACACAATGTGGCTGAGCAAGTGTGTATATATGATGAATAAGGAAAACATGTTTGTGAAATATGGGCTTATGAAATTGGGTCTATGGTCATTGCAAACATGTAGAGCCAGACAAGTCAGCGCATCTACGCAATTTTGTAAGTGAAATACCCGTCATGCTTTTAACAAACAGTATAGCTCCTTATCAGGCTACAGGATTATGCTGCCAGATCAAGAGCTGTACTGGCCACCAATGACATAAGCCCCACTTCTCCAGCTACAGCATATTTTCTTTTGCCGTGAGAGGGTTAGAGAAAACTCGATAAATTTGGCTTATGTCCATTGTGACCAATGAAAACCCATACCTACCAGCGCATCCGCATACAGAGCTCCAGATAAGGAATTTGTAATTGAATATTGTCACTCCATCATTTCTGAATCAATTGGGTATTTAAAAATTTTAATTGAGTAAAATAAATCACACTACACATCAACAGACAGCAATTGTTGAATAGCTTGCTTCTAACTGAAAACATGTCTTGGCATTTCATTAGAATTGTCTCCTTGGAGACAATTCTAATGAAATACCAAGATGTGAATTCATGGAAAATAAGAAAAATATGCTATATTGTGGTCTGTTTATTGTTTTCTGCAGCATGATAAAGGCATCATAAAATTTGTATTCTTTTTTGATACTCCGCTACTCTGATATCAATTGGGTTTTTGGTAATTTTAATTGGGTATTTAAGCAAATACGTAGACTTATCTGGAGCTCTGCGCAGAGTCTGATCATGGTCTAC
>CM055277.1:59235693-59276668 GCA_029237695.1 Conchocele bisecta
GTAGACCATGATCAGACTCTGCGCAGAGCTCCAGATAAGCTACGTATTTGCTTAAATACCCAATTAAAATTACCAAAAACCCAATTGATATCAGAAGTAGCGAGTATCAAAAAACAATACAAATTTTATGGTGCCTTTATCATGCTGCAGAAAACAATAAACAGACCACAATATAGCATATTTTTCTTATTTTCCATGAATTCACATCTTGGTATTTCATTAGAATTGTCTCCAAGGAGACAATTCTAATGAAATGCCAAGACATGTTTTCAGTTAGAAGCAAGCTATTCAACAATTGCTGTCTGTTGATGTGTAGTGTGATTTATTTTACTCAATTAAAATTTCCGCCCCGTGCAGGCACCGGGGCGGGATCAACTGATCCTGAGAATAGTGCTGCAGTAGCCATTGCTTGTCGTAAAAGGCGACTAAACTGGCTTAACGATTGGGTTCATACTTTCCGGAACCCACTATACCGGATTTGGCCCTCGTGTACATTTTTGGCTTTCTTGTATGTGAGAGTTGAGTCCGGCTATGCCCCATATATAAAAGTAAGATTAGCGCTAATCCTATTACTTTTAGGGGATGGGATAAATGATGCTGGTGTGGCGAGGGCCTGGCACCAGATCAGGTTGTTCTAATTTCAGGACTGAATATATATTTTGATTGTAAATATTGAGTTCTGAAGTTGAGATTTACCCCCCTCGGACAGGTGGATACGGGACACGACCCCGTTGACCCGTCTGCGTGTAGACTCCCTGAGGCTTGTACCTCTATGTCAGAAAAGCGGACGTTAAACCCTATTCACTCACTCACTCACTCAATTAAAATTTTGAAATACCCAATTGATTCAGAAATGATGGAGTGACAATATTCAATTACAAATTCCTTATCTGGAGCCCTGTATGCGGATGCGCCGGTAGGTATGGGTTTTCATTGGTCACAATGGACATCAAGCCAAATTTATCGAGTTTTCTCTAACCCTCTCACGGCAAAAGAAAATATGCTGTAGCTGGAGAAGTGGGACTTATGTCATTGGTGGCCAGTACAGCTCTTGATCTGGCAGCATAATCCTGTAGCCTAATAAGGAGCTATACTGTTTGTTAAAAGCATCACTTACAAATTGTGAATTGTGCAGACCCTGCTCAGACTGCGTAGATGCGCTGACTTGTCAGGCTCTACTTGTTTGCAATGACCATAGACCCAATTTCATAAGCCCATATTTCACAAACATGTTTTCCCTATTCATCATATATACACACTTGCTCAGCCACATTGTGTAAATTCCTCATTAACCCTTAGACCGCTACTCACAACAGTTGTCGTCTGCTGTTGCTTTTATATCTTGCCTTATTTCTCAATAAAAAACATGGTTTGACAGCATTGGAAATGATTCTGAAGTGCTGTCAAAGCATGTTGTAAATTATTCTAAAGTGCTGTCAAAGCATGTTTTTGATGATAAAAATAGAAAATAAACAGCAGACGACAAAAAAAATAAGATAGTGATGTAAGGGTTAAAAATGGCTGCATTTGAGCAGTGTTTTGCCATCGCCACCTCCTACTATGTGATGCTATAAATCCAGCCATTAACCCTTTCACCCCTAAGTAACTGGATTGGATTTTGATATGTCAATTTTGCAACCAATCCAACCTTCACAAAATGATTTTCAGTCTAGTCCAGAAAAGGGCGGTGTTTTTGTTCTCAAAAATATGAAAATTACTCGCAAAAAGTGCAGATCCTGATGAGACGGCTCGTCACGAGCCGGCTCATCTGGATCTACACTTTTTGCCAATACCACTATACAGGTCTGTGGTGTTGAAATGGTTAAGCTATAAAAAACATCACCCGCTGCACTGACCACCTACCTGAAATTACCTGAAAAAAAAATTGTATGTGTAATGTCCGAATTTTTTCACTAATTGAGATTTTAAAGAAGCGTTCACGGCATTAGAAAAATGCAGATATAATTGTTTCAACTATTATTCTTGTGTTGACTATAATAGCTATGACACGGACCATACGTCATACTTGAATTTTCTGTCTATGTGTTGTGGCCTAGGGGTTAGAACACCTGACTTCCAATCCGGAGGTTGTGGGTTCAAAGCTTCAAAAATACTTTCATCGTATTTCCATTCCACTCGTCTGTCGGATGAGACTTTAGACTGTGGTCACATCTCTATATGTCTTAGCTGTTGCTGGGACGTTAAACCCATTCACTTTCTCTGTCAATCAAACTCCTTTGTTTGTAGATGGTCTTCGAAGTTTTGATTTTAATTTCCGTCAAATAATACCACTTGAGTTGATAAATGTGTGGCATTACCTTTCGCAGAAACAACTGACAGACACCAGAGAAGAAGTTCAAAAGGAAGTATGTAGTTTTTCACAGTTAATGAATTATGTGTGCTGTTCGACTAAAATACTACAGTGAAACCTCTCTAAGCTGGACACTCTGGGAGGTACCCAGGGTGTCCGGTTTAGAGAGGTTTCATTGTAAATCTGGGGGCCGTTTCACTAAACTTTTTACGACTAAAATGTTCGTAAGCGCAACTTTAGAATCGTCTGGAAATTTGAATTGATGGATTTACATTTATTGAGCATAGGCTGCATATGCAGCCTATGCTCAATAAATGTAAATCCAACAATTATTTACAAGAAAACATTGTTAATGTGAAATTTACAGACTATCATAATTTTGCACTTACGAACATTTTAGTCCTAGGAAGTTTAGGGCCCCTGACATTTGATCATTCTGAGCCACAGATGTGTGCTATGCGATCAAGAACAGATGTTATGATTATCACCAAGGAACTCATTAAAAATAAGATCACAGATGTTTTCTTGGTGTCCAATTTAGAGAGGTTCCACTGTAATATGACATTATTTTGTTCATGCTTTACTACATATCAGGGTATACACTGTTTGTCGTTCACATTTAATCTGCACAAGCATGCCGGATGCTCTGTACGAACAGGTTATTCGCTATTCAGTAACTGTATAATACCTTGCCGCTGAATGGATATAACGGATTCAGTCAGTCAATCAATCCCCATATACATTATACAGTGCAACCTCTGTAAACCGGACACCCTGGGAGGTCCCCAGGGTGTCCGGTTTAGAGATGTGTCACTGTAATTCCGATGTAAGAGCACGGAAATACATGCCTGTGTGCATTGCAATCATGAACAACGATAAACATCAGCGATATTTGACAGTGAAATCGGTCATAATTTAACACATTGATGTCACAAGGTTGTTCGGTTAACCCTTTCAACACCAAGTAACTTAATAGGATGTTCCATGCCAATGTTTCACGCTATTTCATTAATTTTGTTCATTCAAATTATCCCATTCTTCTAAAAGGGTAATCTGTACGACGTTTAAAATTATTAACGAACAGTGAAGATCCTGATGAGACGGCTTGTTACGAGCCGGCTCATCTGGATCTGCACTGTTTGCAAACATTGTCTCTATAGAGGTCTGTGGTGTTGAAAGGGTTAAGAGAGGTTCCACTATAGGTGTATTACCAACTGTATATAACTTTGTTATTGAACGGACATAAAACACCATTCAATCAATGAATCCATCAGTCCCCCATACAGGTACATTCTCGCCCGTGTTTGGTCTTGCTATTGAACAAACATAAAACATTTAATGAGTGAATCAGTCACCCATACAGGTATATTCCCAACCGTATACAACTTTGCTATTGAACGGACATAAAACACCATTCAATCAATGAATCAATCAGTCCCCCATACAGGTGCATTCAATCCATATGTAACTTAAGGACATAAACACAATCAGCCAATCGTCATGAATTCAATGTACATTGTTGATTACAGTTGGTGCGCATACAGGAGGAGAATGACTCCCTGGTGGGCAAACACTCGAAGCACGCCCAACAGATGCAGAACGAGGACATCAACCTGCCCAACACCATGGAGGTCAGTTCTCATGCTGCCAGTCACCGCTGTAGGTGGGCCACCGTCATTTACGTCAAAATGTTTATAACAGTTTCTCCATCATGCTAGAACTTTAAATCCCTCCATGGATTACTTTAACGTTCGCACGCCATACATCTGGACACACTCATGTGACCATTAACTTGACCTTGACTTTTTATACGCCTGTTTGAAAAAACGGGACGATGTATTCATCTTGTACAGGCGGGCGGAGGGCGGGTGGGCACAGCTTGTCCACGCAATAACTAGAGTGCTACTTGACGGAGTGTAACCAAATTTGGTATACATGTTTATCACGGCAAGCCGAAGAAGCCTATTGATTTTCCGATGACTTATCTCCCCTTGGCAGCCATTTTTAATTTTCGCACTGTATCCTTGTTCACGCAATAACTCAAGTTCTACTTGACCGATCATAACCAAATTCGGTATACATGTTTATCACGGCATGACGAAGAAGCCTATTGATTTTGACTCTCTATCCTTGTCCTCGCAATAAGTCGAGTTATACTTGACGGATCGTAACCAAATTTGGTTTACATGTTTATCGCGTCAAGATGAGTTATCTCCCCTTGTTGACTGGCCTTGCCTCAATGGGCGTATATTGTGACCTTCGGCACTCTTCTTTGACGCTGAAACACTTCAAGTACAGTCAAGTATGTCAAGGGGTCAAGGGGACATATCTATTGTTTTACAATATCTAGTTAGTATGGATGTTGTAGGACCTATTTTCCCATAATATGCACCATCCTGCTCTAGATGTACACTAATTAAAATATAGGTTTAATTATTGTTAAACAAATATATAAATTCAACCTCCTGTGACCGTGACAATCATGTTCAGAACAATTTTTGTGAAAAACCCAAAATTACCCTTTCAACACCTCTATAGCTCTGTTTACAAACATTATAGATCCAGATGAACTGGCTCACTATTAGCTGTCTCATCAGGATCTGCACTTTTTGGAAGTAATTTTCATATTTTTAGGGGGAAATAAAAACAACCCCTTAAGTGGTGAGTCTGAAACTAATTTTCTGTTGATTGGATTGGTCCTTAAATTAACATGTCACATTCCATCGCAGTTATTTAGCGTTGAAATGATACATCAGCATGCTTGTGAAGTAGATTTGTACATCAGTTGACCATGGACGGAAGGAATTGCTTGACTAGTTCTCTAGCCGAGTCTGGTAATATCTATTGCCCCAGGACATTCATCTATTAGCATAAAAAAGTACTTTGGTTCTCAGATATTGCCGCATCGGAAACAAAATCCCTGCGCGTTGAGTATTTTAACGTCATGCAGAAATAAAATCGTACTGTAAATTCATCATATGATCAATAAAAAAACACTATCATGCAAAATATGTTAAATCCAATCATGTCTGATGAAATTCTGGTGAGTTTTCATGTCTAAAGAGATTATAGTAAATTTATAGAGCATAGATGCACATGGCAACTTGATCAAAATCAGAATCGAACACCTAAACAAAATATACATTTAAAAAATCCGCTCTCGGGCATCACATTCCACAAACAAAATACTTTTTTATGGCCGTACTACCGAAGCACAGAGAGGACCTTGTCTTTGTGAAGGAAACTACATTATAGGAATGAATGGCCTTTTTGTGTGGAATTTATCGGGTATAAACTTGGAAAAGTCGCGGGAATACTGGACGAGGCCTTCCGGCCTTCGTCCAGTATTCCCGCGACTTTTCCAAGTTTATATCCCCGATAAATTCCACAAAAAGGCCATTCATTCCTTATGATTCAGCATTTTAATTAAATTCATCAAGAAAATGTGTTTATTTTCCGTTTTCTTAAGAATTATTTTAACTGCGCCTGACGGTTATGGAAAGTAGTTCGGCATGGGAGTTTACTGGGATATAAATTTTGGACAGAGACTTGCTACGGACCAATCAAATGTTAGGGAATTGTGTAAATATTTTTGAGCTGGAATTATTGTTTCCTAACTGTCCTCTAAATCTCTATATGTAAGAAATGTTAAGCTCATCATGGGCCCCGTTTCACTAAACTTTGTACGACTAAAATGTTCATAAGTGCAAATTTAGGATCGTCTGTAAATGTCCATTGATGGATTTACATTTATGGAGCATAGGCTGCATAAATGTAAATCCAATAATTGTTTGCAAGAAAACATTGTTAATGTGAAATTTGACAGACTATCAAAATTTTGCACTTACGAACATTTTAGTCGTACAAAGATTAGTGAAACGGGCCCCTGGTTCGGCTGAAAACTGCAGGAATTCCTTGGCAAGCCAAGAAATTTATACTTATCCCGTCAGCACAGTGCGTATGTGCCGTGAAACACGGTGCCGTGAAACATTTTTGATATCCAGTCAATACCATTTTTGCATTTTACAGCCATTTGTAGGTGTTGACGAGATAAATAGAATAGTAGGTTAGTGCCGTGAATGGGAAAAAATATCTGGTGCGGCACGGAAACGGGATGTGCTCGGCAGAGCCTCGCCCATCCCGTTTCCTGAGCCTTGCCAGATATTTTTTCCCATTCACTGCACTAACCTACTATTCTCTATATGTCTCATAGCCTTGCCTGGGTACACTGGTAATCCATATTGCCCCAGGACATGCACTATGGCTACCAAGAGGACTTCATTTCACCGAAGGAAACAACAGTAAACAATAGACTCGTAATCCCCCAGGATATGCATAAAGTATTTTAAGCTCGGCTCGACATTGATAGGAATTCCTACCATTTAATAATCTTCCAGGACATGCAGATGCTGCTACTGAAGTACCGAGAGGACATCATCTCGGCGAAGGTGTCCCAGGAGCACACGGACGAGACACTGCGGAGTCAGATCATCTTCCTGAAGGACCAGCTCGTGTCTGAGCAGCAGGAGAAGACCACAGTCGAGGAAACTCTCACACAGGAGATCAACTCCCTGCAGGAGACTCGTATGGGTATTGCCATTGTCAGAGTGGGTAGGAGGGGGTGTGAGTGAGACTCGTCACTCAGAGATCAACTCCCTGCAGGAGAGACTCGGTAGGGTATTGCCATTGTCAGTGTGGGAGGGGGGGAGGGGGGGTGGGGGGGGGGGGGGGGAGACTCTCACTCAGAGATCAACTCCCTGCAGGAGAGACTCGGTAATGGGTATTGCCATTGTCAGAGTGGGTAGGAGGGGTGGGGGGGAGAGGGGGACTCTTCACTCAGAGATCAACTCCCTGCAGGAGAGACTCGTAAGGGTATTGCCATTGTCAGAGTGGGTAGGAGGGGGTGGGGGGGGGGGGAGGGGGAGGGGGACTCTCACTCAGAGATCAACTCCCTGCAGGAGAGACTCGGTATGGGTATTGCCATTGTCAGAGTGGGTAGGAGGGGGTGGGGGGGGGAGGGGGACTCTTCACTCAGAGATCAACTCCTGCAGGAGAGACTCGGTATAGGGTATTAGTCCATTCCTTTGAGATACAGACGTGGGTCAGAGTGGGGTAGGGGGGAGGGGGACTCTCACTCAGAGATCAACTCCCTGCAGGAGAGACTCGGTATGGGTATTGCCATTGTCAGAGTGGGTAGGAGGGGGTGAGGAGGGGGACTCTCACTCAGAGATCAACTCCCTGAGGAGACGGTATGGGAGCCATGAGTGGGTAGGCTGGGGGGGGGGGGGGGGGAGGGGGACCTCATCAGGAGATAACTCCCTGAGGAGAACTCGGTAGGGTATTTGCCATTGTCAGAGTGGGTAGGAGGGGGTGGGGAGGGGGACTCTCACTCAGAGATCAACTCCCTGCAGGAGAGACTCAGTATGGGTATTGCCATTGTCAGAGTGGGTAGGAGGGGTGGGGGGGGGTGAGGGGGAGGGGCTCTCACTCAGAGATCAACTCCCTGCAGGAGAGACTCGGTATGGGTATGCCATTGTCAGAGTGGGTAGGAGGGGGTGGCTGGGGGAGGGGGACTCTCACTCAGAGATCAACTCCCTGCAGGAGAGACTCGGTAAGGGTATTGCCATTGTCAGAGTGGGTAGGAGGGGGTGAGAGGGGGACTCACCTCTCACTCAGAGATCAACTCCCTGCAGGGGAGAGACTGCATGGGTATGGCCATTGCCAGAGTGGGGGAGTATGGGTATGGCCATTGCCAGAGTGGGGGGAGTATGGTATGGCCATTGCCAGAGTTGGGGGGAGTATGGGTATGGTCATTACCAGAGTGGGGGGGAGTATGGGTATGGCCATTGCCATTGAGAGTGGGGGGAGTATGGGTATGGCCATTGCCAGAGTGGGGGGAGTATGGGTATGGCCATTGCCATAGTGGGGGGTATGGTCATTGCCAGAGTGGGGGGGGGAGTATGGGTGATGGCCATTGCCAGAGTGAGTATGGGTATGGCCATTGCCAGAGTGGGGGGAGTATGGCTATGGCCATTGCCAGTGTGGGGTGAGTATGGGTATGGCCATTGCCAGAGTGGGGGGAGTATGGGTATGGTCATTGCCAGAGTGGGGGAGTATGGGTATGGCCATTGCCAGAGTGGGGGAGTATGGGTATTGCCATTGCCAGAGTGGGGGGTGGGGGGGGTGGGGGGTGTGGGGGAGAAGTATGGGTATTGTATTGCCTATGCCAGAGTGGGGTGGGGGGGGAACTCTCACTCAGGAGATCGGCTAACTGCAGGAGAGACTCGGTATGTGTGTTGCCATTGCCAGAGTAGGTGGGGGAGGGGGTGGTGAGAGACTCGGTACTGCGATAGATGTACCTCTAAATATTATAATTGTATCCCCCGGATGAAAGTTGGGGGATACATAAAATTTGACACCGAACATCGTCCGCTTCTGCACCAACCTCAGACATTCGAATACCCTTGGGAATATTTTCATGAAACTTCACACATGCATAGACCACGACCCAAAGGTGTGTCTCGCACAATATTGATAACTCTTGCTTCACTAATGAGGTGAATAAGCTGCAAGGGGCAGGGTGGGGAGGGTGACTTTTTTGTTACATTTACAACTTTTTAAGATTTAACATGTTTAATGGCCAAATGTTCGTCGGCAGCAAAATGTGGAACAGACATTAGGTACAAAATCACATGGCTTATATATGTTACCCAGCCATTCACGACAGTCTGAAGTCGGAGCTGGAGCGTGAGTCGAGTGTGAGATCCGAGTCCGAGACGAAACTTCGGGAGACGGAGCATGCGTTGAAGGGTCAGCAGGCCAAGTCTAAGCAGCTGGTCCACGGTCTGACACGCCAGCTCGAGGAGCAGTCTAATGTCCGGGTGAGTGATCTCGGGTTTATTATGTTTAATATGACATTGACCATTTGACCAGTCTAATGTGTGGGCGAGTTAGCCAGTCTCTACTGTATTTCTGTTTATCTAACAATATTTTTGTCCCATCTCATAGTGAAAATGGGATATAGGGATGCAAAAAAAGTTGTGCGTCCGTCTGTACCCCCCAACCCGCCCAAATTCTGGCTAACCAGCAGATTTTTCATTCCACGTACAAAGGGGGGGTAAGCACAAATTTATATTTTTAAAATACAAAGGGGGGAGTAAGCACAAATTTATATTTTTAAAATACAAAGGGGGGAGTAAGCACAAATTTATATTTTTAAAATACAAAGGGGGGAGTAAGCACAAATTTATATTTTTAAAATACAAAGGGGGGAGTAACAAAAACACCCCCTTTTCATAAATGGATTAGTCTGAACATCATTTTGTGATGATTGGATGGGGTGCAAAATTAACATATCAAATTAATTCCAGTTACTTTATAGGGGGTAACAGGGTTAATGTCCTTGTTTCTATTTTTATCCCGTCAACACAGTGCGTATGTGCCGTGAAACACGGTGCCGTGAAACATTTTTGATATCCAGTCAATACAATTTTTGCATTTTACAGCCATTTGTAGGTGTTGACGGGATAAATAGAATAGTAGGTTAGTGCCGTGAATGGGAAAAAATATCTGGCGCGGCCCGGAAAATTTCTGAACCAAAGTATATATTGTGACCACTCATTTGAACCGTCTCGGCGAGACGTTTCAAATGAGTGGTCACAACATATACTTCTGATGAGAAATAAAGAAATTCTTGAGCCTTGCCGGATATTTTTTCCCATTCACGGCACTAACCTACTATTCTCTATGTTCTATCTCAGACCCAGCTGGAGAATGAAGGACAGAGTATGCGTAACAAGGTCATGTCACTGCAGACTGACCTCGCCAATAGTGAAGCCGTACAGAGGGACTTCGTCAAACTGTCACAGTCACTCCAGGTATGTTATAAAGTATAAGTTACTGTTCCAGAATTGGATTTTTAACTCTTTGCATGCTAGCGGTGAAAATAACATCCAGCAAATTATGAGTATGTTTCTTATTTCACTCTGTAAATATGTCTTGGAATTTCATTAGAATTGAGTCCCGTCTGGACTCAATTCTAATGTATAACCAAGATATATTCATTATAGTTTAGGAAAAATTAAAATAAATACAATGAATTGTCGTCTGCTATTTTTGAACTATTTATAGACTAAAAATTTCCCAGCATGCAAAGAGTTAAGGAATTAAATATTAGGGCTTATGGGTTTTGTGATTTTTGTGTTTTGTGATTTTCGTCATTCCATCAATGAAACAACTGTCTTGCTTCTAACAAGCAGTATAGCTTTTGCCTGGTAACTCGTAAAACATTTAAACCATTATAGCTGAAGGCATAATACTTGGTATGTAGCTTCTTTATGGTGTGTAGATGCACAAAATAAATTTGAAATTTTGATTCGACCCCTTGATCATGGATTATCTCCCTTTTGGATTTTGAATTTCACAATTTTTCATTGTGACTCCCAAAATGTTTAAACTGTAATAATTCCAGCACAAAAATATTTACACAATTCCCTAACATTTGATTGGCCCGTTGCAAGTCTCCGTCCAAAGTTTATATCCCAGTAAACTCCATGCCGAACTACTTTCCGTTAACCGTGAGGCGCAGTTAAAATAATTCTTAAGAAAACGGAAAATAAACACATTTCCTTGATGAATTTATTTCAAATGCTGGAATTATAAGGAATGAATGGCCTTTTTGTGGAAGTTATCAGGGATATAAACTTGGAAAAGTCCCGGGAATACTGGACGAGGCCTTCCGGCCTTCGTCCAGTATTCCCGCGACTTTTCCAAGTTTATACCCCGATAAACCACCACAAAAAGGCCATTCATTCCTATAATAACTGGAGGCTTGATACTTTGTATATTGTTTCCTTATGATGTGTAGATGCACAAAGTGAATTTCGATTTTAAATTCAACCCCCGGATGAAGGATTATCTCCCTCTTTTTGACTTCGAATTTTGTAATTTGCCTCGTTTACTATCCAAGTGGCAGGTGGGGCATCCATGTTCTATGAAAACATTTTCTAGCTACTTATTTGTATCATTATATTCTAGACATGTCCAAGACTTGTTCCCTTTCATTCCAAAGTAACTGGAATGGATGTTGATTTTCTGACCAATCCAACCGTCACAAAATGATTTTTAGACTATTCCATTTATGAAAATGGGGTGGTTTTTTTTGTTCTCCAAAAATGAAAAATTGCTTGCAAAAAGTGCAGATCCTGATGAGACGGCTCGTCACGAGCCGGCTCATCTGGATCTAAACTATTTGCCAATACCACTATACAGGTCTGTAGTGTTGAAAAGGTTAAGGAACTTATAGATTCAGATGGAGAAGTTGCGGCAAGCAGAGACAGAGGTGCGCTGGCAGTTGGAGGACGATGTCGATGACTGCCACCACTGTAAACAGGCCTTCTCCGTCACCAAGCGCAAGGTACATGGCTCGTCATCATGTCATTCATATATCAGAGTGGGAATTTTCAGGTATATCAAGGTTTAAGCAATATTTATTTCAAATTTTGGCTAGTGAGAGATGTATATTTATACCGCAACCATTGCTCCATGTAGCTTAATAAAGGGGGTTGAATAAATGCTGTTTATATCTGAAGTAACCTAATATACCCGAAGTAGCCTAATAAACATGAAGTGCTGTTTTTGCCGTTATTTTTTCACCTTTGACCCCTAATCGCGGCCTCTGATTGGTCAGTCTGAACAGCAAATTCAAGATGGCGGCGAATTTTAAAATCGAAATCGCTGTCTGTTCAGTTGAATTTTGTCCATTTTTACAGTATATGCGACGCAACCAACGATATGGATATGTCCATTATGATTGCAATGCTTATTATGACAACTGTGTAGACCAGCCAATATTGAAGCTCATCGTAAATAAATCGGAGAGTTAATCAGATACAATACCGAATCTACCTAGCGTGGACGCCATTTTGCTTTGAATGATGTCGCTAGATTTGTGACGTATGACGAGGGAATGACGTCAAAACATGACGTCACGCACGTGCAAACGATTAAGTTTGGTATACAAGATAAATTAAATACATGATTAGTGCCGTCGAATATAAAATATATTCGGTTTCGCCCCGACAACTTTAGACAATAAAGCTGTCTAAGGCTCAACCGAATATATTTTATATTCGACAGCACTAACCATGTATTTACTATATATACAGTCAAACCTGTGAATAAAGGCCAGCCATGGGAAGTGAAAAATCTGGCCTTTGTTCACAGGTGGTCTTTATTCGCAGGGTCATTTATTGTCGAGTCCGCTTGCGGAAAGTGAGACATAGTGATCACAATGACGTCCGGGTGTCTGTGCATCCGTCCGTCCGGGCTAACATTGGGGGTTTAGGGGCTAGGGGGAGGAGCCTAAGACAATAGAATACAATAGATTTGTTCCATTAGCCCCTAAACCTATTGTAGTTTAGGGTCTATTCCTTTGATCTTTTAAAGAACAAATAGCCCATAAACCCAAAATGTTAGTCTGTCTTTCCATCCGTCTGTCCGTCCGAGCAACCAAGGGTGTAGAAGGGGCCATGGGGCAGAGCCTAACACAAAAGAATCCTTTGATTTATTCCGTGTGGCCCCTTATTCTATTCATTACAAGGATCCTTCTCTTTGATCTAGAACAAATTTGGTCCGTTTAAAGTAACTTTAAACAGACCAAATGTTTTCATACTACAGTAAACGCAACAGCTCATGGTTTTATTCCTTTAGTATTATATTTGAATAATTTCATACTCTCATATTTATTCTTGCAGCACCACTGCAGACACTGTGGCAAGATATATTGTTCAGAGTGTATAACGAAAACTGTGAATTCCGGACCAAAAATGAGACCTGCAAAAGTATGTGACGTTTGCCATACAATACTTGTTAAAGATGCCACACCATTCTATAGTACTGAGCCTCCCACAACACCGGATTAGTTGTCAAGGTCTCATCAGAGATTGTACACAAGATTTTAACACTAAGCCTCTTTGAAGATTACGTTTCACTGTGTCGTGATAAGTTGGAGCACAAGATTATAACACCGAGCCTCTTTGAAGATTACGTTTCACTGTGTCGTGATAAGTTGCTGCACAAGATTATAACACCGAGCCTCTTTGAAGATTACGTTTCACCGTGTCGTGATAAGTTGAGAGCACCATCAGATTTTAGCATCGAGCCTCTCAGAAGACCAGGTTTGGTTTCCTGGGGCCCGTTTCACTAAACTTCGTACGACTAAAATGTTCGTAAGTGCAAAATTATGATAGTCTGTAAATTTCACATTAACATTGTTTTCTTGTAAACAATTATTGGATTTACGTTTATTGAGCATAGGCTGCATAGCATATGCTCAATAAATGTAAATCCATCAATTGAAATTTCCAGACGATCTTAAATTTGCACTTACGAATATTTTAGTCGTACGAAGTTTAGTGAATGGGCCCCTGATTGTCCTGAACAATGTTTTGGCATCGCTATTCAAATGAGTCAACCGGTCCTGAAAGAAAATGTTACAGCCGCCTTTAGCATTGAGCCTCCAACCAGATGAAATTAGTTGTGAAAACTATAAACAATATACCCAAGATGAAACGGAAGTTCACAGGTAAACTAAAGTTTGTACACGAGAATTTAGCATGGAGCCTCATTGAAAAAGAGATGCCAGGCTATGTGGTTTACCAGTAGCCAATTTCATAAAAATTGCTAAGTACAGTTTAACCCTTAGCCCGCTACACACAATAATTGTCGTCTGCTGTTGCTTTCATATCTTGCCTTATTTCTCAATAAAAACATGGTTTGACAGCACTTCAGAATCATTTCCAATGGAAATGATTCTAAAGTGCTGTCAAAGCATGTGGTGAATTATTCTAAAGTGATGTCAACCTATGTTTTTGATGATAAAAATGGAAAATAGAAAATAAACAGCAGACGACAACAAATTAAGATAGCGGTGTAAGGGTTAATATCCACCTAAGTACACTTTGCAAAGTAATTATTTATTTGCACTGAAAATGCATTTTTCACATAAAACTAACAAATGTTTATATTTGATGATTAAAATTATGCAGAATTATTATACTGTATTTATTAAATTATCACAGCCATTTTTTTGTATAGAAAATATTTTATTTCATTAAATAAAACATTTTGTTTATTTATGTATAAATTGAAAATTGCTCCCTGAAAATATACGTAGCAATATAAATGTGCTTAGCAATTTTGGTGAAATCACCTACAGGTTTGGCGCTGATTGAGACTGTCGACTCGCTATGTTCAACCTCACCCTGTGATTATGGAGCTTCTGAACATGAACTTGAATCTCTGATTCAAAATTAACCCTTAACATCACAACCTTACTGAATTAAATTTTGTCGTCTGCTGATTATTTTTTACTTTACACTTTTCTCATGAAAATAATATAATTTGACAACGCTTTAGAATCATTTCCTTTGGATGGAAATGATTCTAAAGTACTGTTAAGCCATGTTTTTATTGAGAAAGAAGATAAAATATAAATACAGCAGACAACAATTTAAGTTTCCCGCATTCTGTGGGCTAAACTCCTCGATCCAAATAGTTTACATTTTTCTTTGGAAATGATTCTAAAGTGCTGTCAGACCATGTTTTTATTTTGAAAGATATAACACCACAGCAGACGAGAATTTAAGTTTTCCACATTCTAAGGGCTAAAATCTTCAATCCAAATATTTTACATTTTTCTCATAAAAATATGATTTGACAACACTTTTAAAATCATTTCCTTTGGAAATGATTCTAAAGTGCTGTCAAACCATGTTTTTATTGAGAAAGATCACAAAATATAAATTAACAGCAGACGAGAATTTAAGTTCCCCGCATTCTATGGGCTAAAATCCTCAATCCAAATATTTTACATTTTTCTCATAAAAAAATTTGATTTGACAACGCTTTAGAATCATTTCCTTTGGAAGTGATTCTAAAGTGCTGTCAAACCATGTTTTATTGAGAAAGATGACAAAATATAACACAACAGCAGACATAAATTTAAGTTTTCCGCATTGATAACAGCAGAAGAGAATTTAAGTTTTCCACATTCTAAGGGCTAAAATCAATCCTCCATCCAAATATTTAACATTTTTCTCATAAAAAATATGATTTGACACTTTAAAATCATTTCCTTTGGAAATGATTCTAAAGTGCTGTCAAACCATGTTTTTATTGAGAAAGATGACAATATGATTTGACAATGCTTTAGAATTTGGAAATTATTCTAAAGTGCTGTCAAACCATGTTTTATTGAGAAAGATGACAAAATATAACACAACAGCAGACGAGAATTTAAGTTTTCCGCATTCTAAGGGCTAAAATCCACATTCCCAATATTTTACAATTTTCTCATAAAAATATGATTTGACAACAACAGCAGACGAGAATTTAAGTTTTCAACATTCTAAGGGCTAAAATCCTCCATCCAAATATTTTTCTCATAAAAATATGATTTGACAACACTTTAAAATCATTTCCTTTGGAAATGATTCTAATGTGCTGTCAAACCATGTTTTTATTGAGAATTTTAGTTTTCCCGCATTCTAAGGGCTAAAATCCACATTCCCAATATTTTACATCTTTCTCATAAAAATATGATTTGACAACACTTCTAAAGTGCTGTCAAACCATGTTTTTATTGAGAAAGATGACAAAATATAACGACAGCAGACGAGAATTTACGTTTTCCGCATTCTGAGGGCTAAAATACACAATCCTAATGTTTGCGAATCGTCGTATCAGGATCGACACTGTTTCTGGATCTTGTACAACTTGATTTATCCTTTCAAAGCTGATTTCAATTTTGTCTATATATTTTCGATATTTATTTATAAAAAGTTTTGGTAGTACATGAGAATTATCTCCAATGAATGGCAAAGCATGCTGTTTTGCTAGAATATAAGATGCAAAACAGCAGACAACATTCTTTTTTTTGCCTTTGTTTAATTATTTAATTAATGTTTTTCTCCATATTTATACGCCCATTTGAAAAAAATGTGATGTATTATGTATTCACCTTGTAGGGGCAGTGGGTGGGTGAGTTGGCGGACGGACGGACGGACGGATGGACGGACGGACACAACTTGTCCACACTATAACTAGTGTTCTACTTGACGGATCGTAGCCAAATCATGTTTATCTTGGCAAGATTACACCCTATTGGGAACCGAAAATTGTCATCTGCTGTTGTGTCTTACTTTGTCTTTATTCTCAATAAAACATAAAACAATAAAACATCCGTTGGCAGCATTTTAGAATCATTTCCATTTGAAATAATTCTAAAATGTTTTCAAAGCATGTTTTTGATGGGGAAAAAAGGAAAATAAACAGCAGACGGCAACATTTAATTTGGCGTTGCATGGGTTATAGTTCGCTGTTTGAGGTCTGCCAATTGAACTGTCCGATTGATTTTGAACAAATATTTTAGAATATGGTGAGAAAGTTGGATAATCATGCTCTCAGTAGTTGCTTAGTTACCTGGGCATGCTTGATTGTAATGATCTGTGTGTATTCTGGAAGTGGGATTACGTAAAAAAATCGAAATTGATGGTGTTTGAACGAGCCCGAAACTCATTTTTTCCTAGTTATTGACTAACCTTGAAAACGCTATATAGAGTGTAACAGAATGCGGGAAACAAAAATAGTTGTATGCTGTTATTTTATATTGTGTCTTTCTCAATGAAAACATGTTTGGCATCAGTTTAGAATCATTTCCATTGGAAATGATTCTAAAGTGGTGTCAAACGTGTTTTTCCAGAGAAAAAAATGGAAACTATAAAATAAACAGCAGACGACAATTTTAATTCCGCACTGTAAGGGTTAAAGCAAGACAGATAGTCCAATGATATTGCCCAACCATGGGCAATGATATCTTTATGTGACTAGTGTATACCCTGTTTATCCTGCATTTAATCAACCACCAATTTCTTGTTCTCGTTTGTTTGCAGGTACCTGTAATAATCATTGGTGCTGTACTCTGCACTGGCATAGAATGTTTCACGCCAAAAAATGCGCCGGTCTCCTAATGAGATGCCACTGAGCTCTACTTAGAGCTATTCAGCAAATTTCTTGCGCCGGTTACTAGATGAAAATGTGTTTATGCCGTATCTTCTACATGTAGCTGAATGGGAATTTGTCAGGAATCCGGCGCTTATTTCGATGTGAAGCATTTACGCTGGCACGGAGTACAGCACCAGTGATAATAGTTCAGTAGTGAGTGAACTGTTAGGCCCAATAGCCGATTTCACCAACATTGCAAAGTATACTTATCTAGGAAAGTACACTTTGAGGGAGAATTTTTAAATTTAATGATAAATTTATTTATTTTTAGCCAGGGTTTTTTTGAAGAAAAAAATCCACGCTATTGGGATTGGCGCAAACCGGGCGGGCGGTGAGGGCGGGCGGCGTCCACAATCAATGTTAGGTTTTCGTGTTTGAGTCCATTTCTTTCTTACTGTACCACCTAGGACCACCACCAAACTTTCACACTTCATAATCAAGGGGTGCCCACCACATATTACTATCCAACATGTTACTTTCTTTTTAACTTCACCCATTTTTTCCGCGCAGTCGACTTAGCCATTTTCAATGTTAAGTTTTCGCGTTTACAATGTTAAGTTTTCGTGTTTGAGTCCATTTCTTTGTTACTGTACCACCTAGGACCACCAAACTTTCACAGCTTCATAACCAAGGGGTGCCTACCACATAAAACTATCCAACATGTGACCATTTTTTTTACCTTCACCTATTATTTCTACGTAATTGACTTTCTACGTAATTTCAACGTTAACTTTTTAACGACTCGTACGTCTGGTTAAAGTTTTTTGGTTAAAAGTTTTTCGTTATACTATATCTCTGCAACTGCTTCGCCCATTACCTTGAAACTTCACATGGGTGTTTATCATCATCCATATTTTCATTCCACCCCTCAACCATGCGGCCCCTGTGCCCAATAATGTCAAGGTCAAATTACTTTGAATTCCTTTTTTTAATTTTTTTTTGTGTACTATATCTCTGCAACTGCTTCACCTTGATACTTCACATGGGTGTTTATCATCATTGTCGCACCCGCTTGCAGAAAGCGCGATATCGTCGGCATTTTGGCATACGTCCGTCCGTACGTCCGTGTGTCCGGTTAAAGTTTTTTCGTTAAAGTTTTTCCATCTACTATATCTATTTTTTTAGTGTCCATGCCTCGCCCCAAGGCGCGACATACAGGCCAGGGCCATCTAGTCTACAAAAAGTGGGTATAATTATGTTATCCAAGTGTCTATGCTTGGAAAAAACCTGGCCTTCGTGCTTTGCCTCGTTTCTTGTTATTATACTGAATTTATTACATTATCACAGCCATTTTGGCTGTGATAATGTAATAAATTCAGTATAATAATTCTGCATACTTTTAATCATCAAATATATACTTTGCAATTTTGATGAAATAGGCTACTGATCAGACTGCACAAATGTATTTTATGCCCCATTTTAATTTGCACATGTCTGTTCATCTGTTTGATTATCTACCGTGTTGAACTCTACATTTTTGATATACTTCACTTAACAACCAGATTTATGTGGAAGTGTGTAACACAAACAATTTTGTTGTACTTCCGAGCTATCCAAAGTTATGCCATTTTTTGAATTCTGAAAAGCCTTCGTTTAATAGGAAAAGCCGTCAAAATTTCTAGTTTTTCTTCGTTCAACCTATCTAGTAATGCACATATGCTCAGAAACCTTTCCTTATTTATAGGCAGCAACCATAAATCACAACTCTCACCTCACTAACTTTCAGATATCTCCCATTGTATCTTTTCATGTTAAAAATACGGTTTTAGATATTGTAGATTATCCACACTAAAATGAATGGAGTGTAAACAACCAGGTTAGAAACACTTGGGCCAGTGCCTATGAATTCTGTTGACATTTACAACCTTCCTAGCTGCAGATTGGACTCCGTGAATGCTCATGCCACCTTTTGATGTTTATATTTCATGATTATACTATAACGTTCGACCATGCCCAGCCATGGGTAAACGTTTGCCGTGGCATGAGGGAACTGTTTGAACCCCAAGGCCGTAGGCCGCGGGTTCAAACAATTCCCGAGTGCCACTTTAAACGTTTACCCACGGCTGGACATGGTCGAACGTTATTGTTACATTTCTGTCGGAAATATCGTGTAATTTGACCATATGTGCAGTACATTCGATACTTTGATAATCTGCTCCATTCAAACAGCTGATTTACACATGCATGTTCCGGGTTTGCAGTGTACTTTGCGTGATGCAGCTGCAGTAATGTCAAAATTTTAGTGCGACATTTGTGAACTGGTCTGGTGACGTTGCCCCGTGCAGGCACCGGGGCGGGATCAACTGATCCTGAGAATAGTGCTGCAGTAGCCATTGCTTGTCGTAAAAGGCGACTAAACTGGCTTAACGATTGGGTTCATACTTTCCGGAACCCACTATACCGGATTTGGCCCTCATGTACATTTTTGGCTTTCTTGTATGTGAGAGTTGAGTCGGGCTATGCCCCATATATAAAAGTAAGATTAACGCTAATCCTATTACTTTTAGGGGATGGGATAAATGATGCTGGTGTGGCGAGGGCCTGGCACCAGATCAGGTTGTTCTAATTTCAGGACTGGATATATATTTTGATTGTAAATATTGAGTTCTGAAGTTGGGATTTACCCCCCTTGGACAGGTGGATACGGGACTCGACCCCGTTGCCCCGTCTGCGTGTAGACTCCCTGAGGCTTGTACCTCTATGTCAGAAAAGCGGACGTTAAACCCTATTCACTCACTCACTCACTCACTGGTCTGGTGACGTAATGGAGCGGTCTAGTAACATCAAGAGACACATGCTTTACGTAGGTGTTGTCTTGGCCCCGGAATGAGCATTGTCAATAGCTATGGTCAAACAGCACGCGCTGTACGTTTGAACACGGTTGTGAGCGGTGTCGAACAACGGCAGTCATGTAACAATAATATATTAACATAGTTTCTGTTTACTAATATAGTGATACTCTAGAAATTTAGGACTATTTTACTCATTATTTATCTTGACAGAAACAGACCAACAGAATTTATATTCAGATTAATGTACTAACACTTTGAAGATGTTCGACACACATTTTTTTGTGCAGATCAGTGGGTGGTGGTCGGGCGAATGAGACGGCGTAAATTAACGGTATGGGTTCCTCCTTATAGGAATCACGACTTGCCTGGTTTGGCCCTCAGGTACATTTTTATCTTTGGCTCTTTTGGGAGTTGAATTGGGTTATTGCCCATTGTAAAAGTAGTAAGATTATTACTGATCCTACTGCTTTTGGGAGGGGCCAAGTGATTCTGGTGTGGCGAGGACCTGGCATCAGATCAGGATTATTCTGATTTCAGGGTTGAATATATAATTTTGTTTTGTTATTGTAAATATTCAGTTCATGATTTTGGGATTTTATTTTTCCACCCATTTGTATATGTACTTGAACATGTACATGTACTTGTACAGGTAATATATGGGATTTAGTACTAAACCCATTGACCGGCCTTAAATGACCTTAGCTGTTGATAGGCCGTTAAACCCCAACAAACAAACAAACAAACTGTCTTTCAAATAGAAAATAAGTTTACCTGCCATTTGTTTATGCTGTGAATCAGAACAAAACTGTTTTCAAACATTGATAGTGCTTCAGTTGTAATGAGTCACGCCATATTCTAGCCTGTGGAAAGTCTTTTTACCAATGATAATAGATTGATAGTTTTTTAACGACGACCACTTTGTAACCCAATACATTGGTTTACTATGTTATGTAATTTAAATATTAAACAGGGCCCGGTTTTTCGAATCCTGTTAGCTTAACAGGCTGTTAAATCCTTAACATTGTTAAGGATTTGACAGTCTGTTGAGCTAACAGAGGTTTTGAGCAACTGGGCCCAGACCATCTAAATAAAGCACTAATTTCCTCAAGTATGCAACAATGGGAACAACTCCCAAGACTGTAATATCATCAGTAATTCCCTCTGTAAACCAACTATCTGGCCAGGCTACACATATCCATTGCCCTGAAAATAGGCTGCAAATCCTAGACTGTACGCTGCTGTAAATCGATCATGTGACACTTAGACACCAGTGTGGGTGGCAGGTGGGAGCACGCGATGGGATAATTTAACGATCAAGGTTCATCCTGGCTGGTTTCCCGACCGGAGACCTGGTTTGGCCCTCGCGTACGTCGTTGGCATTCTTGTATGTGACAGTTGAATCTGGTTATATCCGTAAATAATGCCGATCCCGATGAGACGGCTCATTACAAACTGGCTCGTCTGGTCTGTACTGTTTGCAAACATTGAGATTTGAGATTTGAGATAGAGGCCAGTGGCATTGAAAGATTAAAAAAGATTACAAAAAAAAAAATCAGCCACATTCTGAGGTCTAGGGAGGCCACAAATTTAATTTATGATCCCCCAGGGAACGATCGCCCTGCATGCAAAGTTTAACATCCCAATAAGAGATTGCATCATGTGACGTGTAATTCTCTTCTTAGTCGGTATTCCCCTGATTTGTATCACAATGTCATGAAATTTCTCTATGGGTATTCACAAATATTTCAATAGAATCCAGCTCCAACCACAAAAAATAGCTGCACCTAAGTTTTGCAAACAGCTATTGAATGTTTCCATCCAACACATTATGTTCAACATAATGTTGTATACTTTCTATATAATGTATTATGGAACCAACATGTGCTTTGTATTTGACACAAAATTCTAAAAATGTGGAAAATGTTTCAAAAATACTATAACAACTAAACGGCAGGCGTTTTTCAAAAAAATAATTTGCTTGAAATTGAAAGCATACGACCGTCCAACCCCCGCTGATCCCAAGGTCAAGGTCACATACTTAGTCTCTTTACAAAACTTAACATCAGAGAAATATTGTTATAACTTCTATTTCCTTCATCTAAAATGCTTAATATTTCACACATGCATTCCTGTAAGGCTCTACTACCATGCTGTGCCAAATCCACGACCGTCCAACCCCCGTTATAACTTCTATTTCCTTCTTTGAAAATTCTTAATTTTTCACTTGTGCATTCCTCTAAGGTTGTACTATTATGATGTGACAAATCTTCGATCGTCCAACCCCCGCTGATCTCAAGGTCAAGGTCACATACTTAGTCTCTTTACAAAACTTAACATCAGAGAACTTCTATTTCTTTCATCGAAAATTCTTAATATTTCATGCATGCATTCCTCTAAGGCTCTACTATCATGCTGTGACAAATTCCCGCTGATCTCAACGTCACATACTTGGTCTCTTTACAAAACTTAACATCTGAGAAATCAGTTATAACTTCTATTTCCTTGCTCGGATCTGCTTCACATTTCACGCATTACCACCCTGTGACAAATTCACGTTCATGCCGCTGCCGCTAAGCCCAGAGTCAAGGTCACAAGCCCACAGACTTGGAAATGTTTACATATTTTAGGGGTACCTGGGCCCACGTGGGGGGTATTCCGTAAGCCTCGCTTACTGACCAATCTAGTTTGGATTGGCTTGAAATTCCATATACTTATTTGTCATCATCCATATGTTCATTCTATAGCCCCTGTGCTCAAGGTCAAATGACGTTTGTGAGGGGTACCGTATATACATCTGTTAAGTTGCGACCCTTATATATATAATAGAATGTACAGGATCTCTGGTTGTCTTCATGGACTCAACTCAGGTCAATTGGTCGTAGCAACCAATATATAAGGAAGGTGTTGCGACATCATTTAGGTTGTGTCGTCATTTCCTGAGTTGGTCGTTTTGTGGTTGCATTTTACCGGAAGTGGTCGGTTCGACCAAACATGGAGTGGGTATTTTCTAATATGGCGGCGCCCATAACTGGAAACTACCAACACAGGGAATGATGATTAATAAGAGAATTAAACATAACAATTCTAAACAATACATGGAATTATCATTGTACAGTTTAGAGATGCAAGTTGAAAGGTAACTAATGCTTCATATTATGGGCTATAGTGAGACAGTGTGTGGGTTACTCACTGTCATGGGTATGCGTGGTAAGATACAGAATTTGTGAACCCCATGATGCCACACTACTCTTCTAATATCCACGATAACGCTTCCATTTCAGTTACACGTGATGATTATTAACACGATACCACTCTATTTTTGTCGCGCCTACTTTGCAGAAGTCGCGACTATAGTTGCCGCTTTTTCCGTCATCATCGTTGTTGTCTGCGTCGTCCGAAATGTCAGAAAGTTTATTCAAGCTTATAAGTTTAATATTATAGTATAACTTTAATATTACTTGACGGATTGCTTCAATATTTGGACACTTGATAGATTTGGAACACACTCATGCCGCCATTAACATGACCTTGATCTTTTTTACCTTCACATTTTTGCGGAAACACTTAGCCATTTTATTTTGCATCAAAAAGTACGTACAAGCTTCTTTATCATGGTATAACTTTAATATTATTTGGCAAATTAATTTAATATTTGGATACTTGATATATCGATGGTCTAGTAACATAAGGTCGTAAGTGCAATGCTTTAGCATAGCACTTACGACCTTATGTTACTGACCATCGATATGTGAGCATTTGGAAACACTCATGCGCGTAAACATGACCTTGAACTTTTGTACCTTCACAGTTTGCATCAAATAGTTTGTACAAGCTTCTTTATCATGGTAGAACTAATATTATTTGACAAATTGATTCAATATTTGGACACTTGATATATGTGAGCATTTGGAACACACTCATGTCCCCATTAACATGACCTTGAAGTTTTGTACCTTCACATTTTGCGGAAACACTTAGCCCATATTTTGCGTCAAAATGTTTGTACAATTTTTTTCATCATCGTATAACATTAATATTACTTGATGGATTGCTTCCATA
Source organism: Conchocele bisecta (assembly GCA_029237695.1). Classification (NCBI taxonomy): domain Eukaryota; kingdom Metazoa; phylum Mollusca; class Bivalvia; order Lucinida; family Thyasiridae; genus Conchocele; species Conchocele bisecta. The sequence goes on from CM055277.1 coordinate 59,259,919, forward strand.
TTTGGACACTTGATAGATGTAAGCATTTGGAACACACTCATGCCACCATTAACATGACCATGACCTTTTTGACCTTTACATGGCTGTGGAAACACGTAGCCATTTTTTTTTATGTCAAAAAGTTTCGTTCAACCAATTGACCTTTTTCGTGTTTTAAGCATGCACTCCTCTGACTGTTTTTGTGATGCTTACTTTAGCACACGCCCATGATCATGTCAAATGCCTCGGCAGGCGCGACACCACTTCCGTTGCGGAATTCTTGGTATATATCTCCGATCTGTTCCTCCGGTACGAGACACAATGTGATGTTCAAAGGCGCGGTGTGGATTCCATCATTTAAGACCCTTCTCTTACAGTAAAATTATGAAAATTTGTTTCTTACTCGAAAACTGTGGTTTACGTTTACGCCGGATCCAGATTTTCCCGTCCGAAGAATGTGACGAAATATGCTCATGGGCGCTTTCACTCTCTGTTTGCTAATTCCTTTCGAACTGAATTTGTACTCGTTCGTGAGGCGGGACTTCAATCGTTTGGTCTTCTTTCCTTTAGCCTGTTGCCGTAGTCAATAAGTTCTCGACTTACGAACGATGTACGTCTTGGAACAAAGTCCGATCATCTCGTCTCCCCGGTATTCCAGTTTGAATAGACCCGGTGTGCGCTTGTCGTACTTGGTGTGCTTCTGACAACACGTGCGCGGGAACCAGTGATACTGGTCGTTGGCTTCTATTTTATCCCGATCGGCAGAAACCTTCAAGACATCGACGGTGCTTTTCGCTCGTATTGGGTTTGACGTTACCGCTGATTACCATGTATGCGCTATCAGTGTCCGTTTCACAGTACTCAAAGTCTCGCCTGTCCATGTACACGTCCACGAAATCACAGTAGAACTCAAGCATTCGGAGTTTGGCATACTGCAATATGAAGTAGCCGAGTTGAATGCGCAGGTCTAACTTGATTTTGTTCTTGGCCAGTTCGTTCTCGTAGTACTGCACTTCTTCGTTTCCACAATGAACTCGTCCATTGTAAATATCTCCAATGTCGTGATGCCATTTTTTAATTTCCCACAAATGTCGCCCATGTTATGATGCTGTCTTTGAATTTCCCACAAATCTAACCAATGTTGTGATGTCAACTTTGAATTTGACTTTCCCACACATGTCCTAGAAATTTTGCTGAAAGACCACCTCTGACCGATAAACAACTCGTTTCCGCAAGGAACTCCTCCATTGTAAATATCTCCAATGTCGTGATGTCATTTTTAAATTTCCCACAAATGTTAAGTTATAAGGCGGCGCCCATAACTGGAAACTACCAACACAGGGAATGATGATTAATAAGAGAATTAAACATAACAATTCTAAACAATACATGGAATTATCATTGTACAGTTTAGAGCTGCAAGTTGAAAGGTAACTAATGCTTCATATTACTGTCATGGGTATGCGTGGTCAGATACAGAATTTGCGAACCCCACCCCTGATGCCACACTACTCTTCTAATATCCACGATAACGCTTCCATTTCAGTTACACACGGTAGCGTAGGTACTTCCGCCCATGTGGTATTGCTTCACATACCTGTCTGTTTGAGACTTCAAAATCTCTTTGACTTCGTAATACTCGTTTTCTAGAGATGCGGGTATTACCCACCGATACGAATACATTGGTGTCAGAGACTGACGATTATCAACACGATACCGCTTTATTTTTGTCGCTTCCTGTTTTGCAGAAGTCGCGACTATAGTTGCCCGCTTTTTCCGTCATCGTCATCGTTGTCTGCGTCGTCCAAAAGTGTCAAAAAGTTTTTATACAAGCTTCATCATCATGTATAACTTTATCATTACTTGACGGATTGCTTCAATATTTGGTGGACACTTCATACATGTGAACATTTGGAACACACTCATTCCACCATTAACATGACCGTGACCTTTTTTACCTTCACATTTTTGCGGAAACACTTAGCCATTTCTTTTGCATCAAAAAGTATGTACAAGCTTCTTTTTCATGGTATAACTTAACCCTTATCCCGCTGTGAAGGAAATGGTTTATCAGCACAGCCCCTGCTGTGAAAGTTTACCTGGAAATGCTAATTAGCTGTTGGAATAAGGGTATCCTACTATAATTCCAGCACAAAAATATTTACACAATTCCCTAACATTTTTATTGGCCCGTAGCAAGTCTCTGTCTAAAATTTATATCCCAGTAAACTCCCACGCTGAACTACTTTCCGTAACTGTGAGGCGCAGTTAAAATAGTTCTTAAGAAAACGGAAAATAAACAAATTTTCTTGATGAATTTATTTCAAATGCTGGAATTATAAGGAATGAATGGCCTTTTTGTGAAATTTATCGGGGATATAAACTTGGAAAAGTCGCGGGAATACTGGACGAGGCCTTCTTATAAGGAATGAATGGCCTTTTTGTGAAATTTATCGGGGATATAAACTTGGAAAAGTCGCGGGAATACTGGACGAGGCCTTCCGGCCTTCGTCCAATATTCCCGCAACTTTTCCAAGTTTATACCCCGATAAATTCCACAAAAAGGCCATTCATTCCTGTATCTTTTTTATTATTATTTCAATCAATGTCAACCCTGTGTATTTTTTCTACAGTAGCTAATTTGTAAAATGAAATACTTATTATGATTGCCGATAGATGGCATCAACAACGGGGAGCTGTCAACTTTACCCCACCCACTCATCGGCTTCGACATTGATGTCACGCGTCGATTGTTCTATGTCAACTTCTATGACAAGATTGGCATGTCGAATAACAGCTTCAATATTGTCTTCTAAGTCGCTGTCACTGTCTGAATAGTCGCTATCGTCAAATATCCGCTGTAAAACTTTGTTTGTATCAAGCCTTTGTTGGCCTGTGCGAGCCGCCATTTTTGGATGGTATTTCCCCAGTATTTCCGATTCTATTTTCGTTTTCAACGCTGTGATGTGAATGAATGTTTCAATCTTTGATTGGTTAATTTTCCAATAAAATACGTCATTCGACCCTTGGAAAGCTAAATGTAAACCCTGTTAAGTATCTATGAACAGCAAAATGACAAAAACGAGGTTCAAAGAAGGCTTCCCCAAATCACAACCGGTAGTTGCGCAAAGCACTGCTAACATGTAAAGTGCAGCACGACCTGTAGTCGCGGTTAGCGGGATAAGGGTTAATATTATTTGACAAATTGATTGAATATTTGGATACTTGATGTATGTGAGCATTTGGAAACACTCGTGCCGCCGTTAACATGACCTTGAACTTTTGTACCTTCACACTTTGCGGAAACACTTAAGCCATTTTTTTGGATTAAATAGTTTGTACAAGCTTCTTTATCATGGTATAACTAATATTATTTTAAGACTGCCACGTCTTGTCATACGCTCCAACCCGTTCAACAACCAATCCATAGTGTTCCCATGCTGTGTCTTGGATCCAGTTAAACAAGTTATATCGACATAACATGTTAACACCGCCATTGTTAATAGACACATGCCGCTTAAACGGGTTGTAGTGTATTTTGTATCTAACATACTAGTGGTTTTATGTAATGAAACAAGTTTATAAACTGATAATATTTATTCATGAATAAACATCTACAATGACCCGCTAGGCAAGCCTAGCCACTACAGGAATGAATGGCCTTTTTGTGGAATTTATCGGGGTATAAACTTGGAAAAGTCGCGGGAATACTGGACGAAGGCTGGAAGGACTCGTCCAGTATTCCCGCGACTTTTCCAAGTTTATATCCCCGATAAATTCCACAAAAAGGCCATTCATTCCTTATAATTCCAGCATTTGAAATAAATTGTGTAAATATTTTTGTGCTGGAATTATTAGCAGATGCACACACGATGCTTATACCTAAATGTATGTTTATGTGGAATAAATTTGGCCGCAAGAGCTGTCCCATAAGTAAGGTCTATGAACCCCAGCGACCAGGGCCAGACATCCCAAGAGTTATATTATGCCAGAATTCCAAATGCAGACAAAATGTTATGCCAGATCATATGTTCCATTTTTGTGAGCAAGCAATTCCATAATTAAAATTCCAATCCAGCCATGGCTCTGTTTCATGTTATGCTGTTAACTTATGCTATTATGTATAAAATCTAATCCAGCCATAAATACATGTATGTTTTATGTTATTCTATTAAAATCCAATCCAGTTATGCTATTAAAGTCCAATCCAGCCATGCATATATTTTATGGTAGTTTCCTGCAATCCAGCCATGAATCCAATCCAGCCATGAATCCAATCCAATTTAATATCCGGTACAGGCATGCCATGGGTGATGCCATATATCTGGGCAGACACCCAGTCCTAGGTTGTGTTGTAATTAAGCTGTATTCAAAGAAATGGATGGCACATCTGACCCTGGCCGCTAGAATTTCCGCCACAACAAATCATTCCAGCATTCATTCATTCTTTGAGCGATAATAAATGAATTCACTGATTTTTTCCCCAAATTCTAGGGGCATAATATCTTGTTAACTGCCACAGACAACTTGGCTAAAAACTTGTCATTTCCAACATCAGATAAATGTACATGTATTCCATCATGCCGAAAAAGGCTTGGCGTTTCACAGTCTATATCATGTGTAATAAACCCACCAAATTCAGCATGACGAGTCGCCACACGGCCCGCCCTATTAATTCTACCACGTTTTCGGTTGATAGCACCTTGGCCCTGCCAACCTAGACGAGGCAGAATACATGACCATATAAGGTGTGTCTTTGTAAATATCCAGCGTAGATATTTAATATCTTTATAAATTTTGTTGACAAATTGGCCTACGTGCTGTGCCTCGATATCATTGGTCCCAAACTAATGCACGACAATCATCACTGGTGTTCGTCTAAAAATCATTGACCCTTGGATGGTGGTCAGAAGCTGCCCCCAGCACATGCCTCTTTTCCCCAGCCAGACTACATTATAGTTCTCTGGCAGGCCTTGGTTAGATGTGCCGTGTTCCGCCGCTCTGAGTGAAACCCAATACATTAGGGAATCGCCCACCATCCATACGTCTGAAACAAACATTATAACACATTTATATTCATTGATTGATTGATAATTGGTGTTTAACGGCCTATCATTAGATAAGGTCAATTAAGGCCGGATATATTACACCACCCTTATAATGATTAACACACTGTGTTTATTGTAAATAAACGCAAAACCGGGCAATTCAATTTTTTGACAAAATAAATGACCATATTACATTGGATGCTGATTATGTTTGTACATGTATGTACATAGCATTCTGTTAGACCTACATTCTTCTGTATTTTTTGTAGACATTCGACTGCCATCTCCCCATCGTCTGGATGGTTTCTGAGGAAATGCCCTGAGATGCTACGCTAGTAGCTCTACCAATTCAGAATGAATGAGTTTTGAATACCCCCACCGGTAACCCGAGAGATCGGATTGTCTTAGACAAAACCCCAGCAAACTGTGATCGCTTTAGTGGTGTTTTATCTTTGTGGCAAAATAAAAAACCCTGATAATGTGATCTCGGCTAAATATTGTTGTATAGCATTAACACAGCATGTCGCATTCGACTCATTCATAGGGATGCGTAAAATAGTGGGGCGACCAGTTTGATTTGTCTTCGACAACCTAATACGAATCTGTAACGCTTTACCGTGGGGTTCAATTACCATATCAGTAATTAGTAATGGTCGGTTAGCCTGCGCTTGTGTGGTGAACACTACTTCACTGACTCGAAGCATGCCGTATAATAAGTCAGTAAATATGCAGCAATAATTCCAGCACAAAAATATTTACACAATTTGATTGGCCCTTAGCAAGTCTCTGTCCAAAATTTATATCCCAGTAAACTCCCACACCGAACTACTTTCCGTAACCGTGAGACGCAGTTAAAATAATTCTTAAGAAAACGGAAAATAAACACATTTTCTTGATGAATTTATTTCAAATGCTGGAATTATAAGGAATGAATGGCCTTTTTTTGGAATTTATCGGGGATATAAACTTGGAAAAGTCGCGGGAATACTGGACGAGGCCTTCCGGCCTTCGTCCAGTATTCCCGCGACTTTTCCAAGTATACCCCGATAAATTCCACAAAAAGGCCATTCATTCCTATAGTAAAAAGCTTCACTTCGTAGCTGGAAAAACAAACATTATGCAATGCACCAACCACCCGCATCAGAACAGAAAATGTGATTGGAGCTCTGATATCACTACTAGGTCGTGACCTGCGACACCCTTCAAGCAATTCTGTTGGATCACACCAATTATTTATTTTGTGAAAGAACCCAATTCCAAGGGCCCGTTTCCCTAAACTTTGTAAGACTAAAATGTTCGTAAGTGCAAAATTATGATAGTCTGTAAATTTCACATTAACATTGTTTTCGTGTAAAGAATTGTTGGATTTACATTTATTGAGCATAGGCTGCATATGCAGCCTATGCTCAATAAATGTAAACCCATCAATTGACATTTCCAGATGATCCTAAATTTGCACTTACGAACATTTTAATCGTACAAACTTTAGTGAAACGGGCCCCAGATATATATGTGGATATCGTAGATGCGGAGTATCCCTTCTCAAAGCAACATGAAATGAAAAGTATAATCTGTGTGACTGGTGCAGGCCAAACTTCCTGGATCCTGTAATGTGTCCTAAATTCAGAAACATTCTTGACCGCATTCTTGTATACTGAAAATATATGCCAAAACCAAGGCCTAACCCCGCTGCACTATCGGTAAACAACTGAACATCCTCATTTGACACCCAAAAACGGTCATGAAAAACTGAGATACCATTAAATTGTGCAAAAAATCTTTGCCACATCCACAAATCTTGTTTGATACTTTTGTTTATCCTTAAATAATGATGCGGTTTTGTGAGACCCCGAATAGAGTTTACAAGTCTCCGACAGAATGGTCTACCAGGGGGCACCGCGCGACAAGCAAAGTTGAGTGACCCAATTTGTGATTGCATAGTTCGCAGCGTAACTTTCTCTTTACTCAGCACAATCCGAATTTTTCCAGAATTTCAATCACTTTCGGCATTGGTATCCGGACGATCATCTTTTCTGAAGAATCTATCTCCAAACCAAGAAAACAAATTACAGTTTTAGGACCTTCTGTTTTCTCATCAGCTACAGGTACACCCAAATCTGAAATGCTTTCAAGAAACTCGAGCATAATTAACTTGCAATGGTCTGAGCCTGGTTTTCCCCCAAAAAGAAAATCATCTAAATAACGAACTAAAGAGCCCACCTTACTTCTGCGTCTCACTACAAATTCCAGAAATTTACAAAATTTTTCAAATGTTGCGCTAATTGAACAACCAAAGGGCATTGCTTTATCAAAATAGAAATTATTTTCAAATTTAAAACCTAATTGGTCAAAATCCTTTGGTGACACATATAAAAGACGAAATGCGCTTTTTATATCGGCCTTACCGAGTAACGCCCCAGAACCTAAATCCTGTACCATTTCCACGGCCTCGTCAAAAGTTTTGTACTGAACCGAACACAATGCTGGATCAATATAATCATTAAGAGATTGGCCAGTTGGATATGAAAGATGATGTATCAACCTGTATTCATTGGGCTGTTTCTTAGGGACTAATCCTAACGGTGAAATTCGCAATGTTTTAAAAGGTGGGTTAACAAATGGTCCCTGAACTCGACCCTCCGAAATTTCTTTTTCTATTTTAGTTTTTACAATCTGAGGATTAAGCACAGCAGATTGTAAATTTCGAGCATCTGTTGCGATCCTAGGTCCACTATAATTTAATGGGAAACCCATATTGAAACCATTGCATAGAAAATCCGCATCAGCCTCGTTATAGCCGATTATAATTCCTGATCTAAAATGTTCAGCTTGATTGGAGTACGTGCCAAATAAAAAATGGGTTTAAAAATAGCCGCCCCGACGGAAGGTTGCTGAACGTCCTCGGCGGTATGAAGGTCCCCCCCGTCCCCGAAAGAAACGACTAGTTGCCTGACCACGATTCGGACTGGAGTAGGCAATAACCGATGGACAGTTCATTTTTGAATGTGTATTCGCATTGCATTCTGAGCAAATGTGTGCATATTTACAGGGCTTCCAGCTGCAGGCCCCTCTGTTGAAATCTAGGCATGGTAATTTTGTCACTTTAAAATTATGAGCCTGATGCGTTGACGTGAACAATGTTGGTGCAGTCATAACACGCAGCCGTAAATCTGGATTTATGTTGCACCAACTCTGGAATTTTATACTCTGTCATAACCTAATCTGTTCATCGTATTCCCGCCACGCTAGACCTCCCTGTCTACGGGCCGCCTACCTAATTACCGACATATAATGCAATAAATCGAGGCCCTGTCCGGGGTGCTTTTGCATGTAGATGCTGGCAAATACCAAAAACGCATCTCCATGCTTCCAGATTTGGTATTTTGTCGGCGGGATTCTTTGGTTTGGTTTCTAAAAACCCTTTTTCGTTCAACCTCAGAACTCCCCCCGAGGATATATAGCTCCTCCAACTCAATACCTCCCTTCAACAAAATTGATAAATTAAGGTATTTGTTTTCGGAACATGCGCCGTGAACTCGTCATCGGCGCATGAAATAGGGACGACATGGGGGTTTGGGGGGCTTTGGGATATGGCTGGGGGTTTGGAGGGCTTTGGGATATTGGCTGGGATTTGGGGGGCTTTGAAATATTGACTGTGTATTCATGGGTGGAAAGTTGGGATCCCGCTCTGCTGCTTCCTTCAGCAGGGTTTCAAAATCTATTATACCCTGCGAGCTAACACCCGCTCTGGTGACGTCCTCCTCGTCAGCCAATCCTAAATTCACCGTCTCAACATCATCCTCTGAAACACGGCGGCGTTTCGCCGCAGCGGCCCCCAACTCGCGTCGCACTCGCTGTGCATCCTTCCGATGCTTTCCCCGGCCTGGCATCGTCACACGTGTAGAATATTTGTCGATTAATTAAGATCTAAAATTGAGAAACTTTTTCTCAGACCTTGCCTCAATTGGAACAGGAACCGGAAGAGGCCGAATTGCCTAGTGACCGATCGGCCCCAATATTGTTCGCACCAAACCGACTCGCCCCCCGTTACTTGGAAAATAGAGATGTAAACCCTCAGGGGGCCAAATAGCCGAACTAGGCCGTTGGCTGGCTAAAATAAACAGAGACTAATATCAAAAGACATTATCTCACATTATTTGACAAATTGATTCAATATTTGGACACTTGAGCATTTGAACACACTCATGCCCCCATTAAAATGACCTTGAACTTTGTACGTTCACATTTTGCGGAAACACTCGGCCCATATTTTGCGTCATCATCGTATAACATTAATATTACTTGATGGATTGCTTCCATATTTGGACACTTGCTACATGTAAGCATTTGGAACACACTCATGCCACCATTAACATGACCTTTTTGACCTTCACATGGCTGTGGCAACACAGCCATTTTTTTTTATGTCGAAGAAGTTTCTTCAACCTTGACCTTTTTTGTGTTTTAAGCATGCACTCCTCTGACTGTTTGTGTGATGCTTACTTTAGCTCACGCCCATGATCATGTTACCATCAAATGCCTCGGCAGGCGCGACAGCACTTCCGTTGCGGAATTCTTTGTATATATCTCCGATCTGTTCTACCGGTACGAGACACAACGTGATGTTCAAAGGCGCGGTGTGGATTCCATCATTTAAGACCCTTCTCTTACAGTAAAAGTATGAAAATTTGTTTCTTTCTCGAAAACTGTGGTTTACGCCGGATCCGGATTTTCCCGTCAGAAGCATGTAACGAAATATGCTCATGGGCGCTTTCACTCTCTGTTTGCAAATTCCTTTCGAACTGAATTTGTACTTGTTCGTGAGGCGGGACTTCAATCGTTTGTTCTTCTTTCCCTTGGCCTGTTGCAGAAGTCGATGAGTGACGATCTGGGTCCTGGAGGGCACGATCGTTCTCGACTTACGAACGATGTACGTCTTGGAACAAAGTCTGTTCATCTCGTCTCCCTGGTATTCCAGTTTGAATAGACCCGGTGTGCGCCTGTCGTACTTGGTGTGCTTCTGATAACAAGTGCGCGAGAACCAGTGATACTGGTCGTTGGCTTCTATGTTATCCCGATGGCAGAAACCTTCAAGACATCGACGGTGCTTTTGGGTTTGACGTTACCACTGATTACCATGTATACGCTATCAGTGTCCGTTTCACCGTACTCAAAGTCTCGCCTGTCCATGTACACGTCCACAAAATCGCAGTAGAACTCGAGCATCTGGAGTTTGGCATACTGCAATATGAAGTAGCCGAGCTGAATGGGCAGGTCTAACTTGATTTTGTTCTTGGCCACTTCGATCTGCACTTATTCATCTCCTCCATTGTAAATATCTCCAATGTCGTGATGCCATTTCCCACAAATGTCACCAACGTTATGATGCTTTCTTTGAATTTCCCACAAATCTAACCAATGTTGTGATGTCAACTTTGAATTTGACTTTCCCACACATGTCCCAGAAATTTTGCTGAAAGACCACCTCTGACCGATAAACAACTCGTTTCTGCAATGAACTCCTCGATTGTAAATATCTCCAATGTCGTGATGCCATTTTTGAATTTCCCACAAATGTCGCCAACGTTATGATGCTGTCTTTGAATTTCCCACAAATCTAACCAATGTTGTGATGTCAACTTTGAATTTGACTTTTCCCACACATGTCCCCAGAAACTTTGCTGAAAGACCACCTCTGACCGATAACAACTCGTTTCCGCAATGAACTCCTCCATTGTAAATATCTCCAATGTCGTGATGCCATTTTTGAATTTCCCACAAATGTCGCCAACGTTATGATGCTGTCTTTGAATTTCCCACAAATCTAACCAATGTTGTGATGTCAACTTTGAATTTGATTTTCCCACACATGTCCCAGAAATTTTGCTGAAAGACCACCTCTGACCTATAAACAACTCGTTTCCGCAATGAACTCCTCCATTGTAAAGATCTCCAATGTCGTGATGCCATTTTTGAATTTCCCACAAATGTCGCAAACGTTATGATGCTGTCTTTGAATTTCCCACAAATCTAACCAATTTTGTGATGTCAACTTTGAATTTGACTTTCCCACACATGTCCCAGAAATTTTGCTGAAAGACCACCTCTGACCGATAAACAACTCGTTTCCGCAATGAACTCCTCCATTGTAAAGATCTCCAATGTCGTGATGCCATTTTTGAATTTCCCACAAATGTCGCCAACGTTATGATGCTGTCTTTGAATTTCCCACAAATCTAACCAATGTTGTGATGTCAACTTTGAATTTGACTTTCCCACACATGTCCCAGAAACTTTGCTGAAAGACCACCTCTGACCGATAAACAACTCGTTTCCGCAATGAACTCCTCCATTGTAAATATCTCCAATGTCGTGATGCCATTTTTGAATTTCCCACAAATGTCGCAAACGTTATGATGCTGTCTTTGAATTTCCCACAAATCTAACCAATGTTGTGATGTCAACTTTGAATTTGACTTTCCCACACATGTCCCAGAAATTTTGCTGAAAGACCACCTCTGACCGATAAACAACTCGTTTCCGCAATGAACTCCTCCATTGTAAAGATCTCCAATGTCGTGATGCCATTTTTGAATTTCCCACAAATGTCGCCAACGTTATGATGCTGTCTTTGAATTTCCCACAAATCTAACCAATGTTGTGATGTCAACTTTGAATTTGACTTTCCCCCTCCCACACATGTCCCAGAAACTTTGCTGAAAGACCACCTCTGACCGATAAACAACTCGTTTCCGCAATGAACTCCTCCATTGTAAATATCTCCAATGTCGTGATGCCATTTTTGAATTTCCCACAAATGTCGCCAACGTTATGATGCTGTCTTTGAAGTTCCCACAAATCTAACCAATGTTGTGATGTCAACTTTGAATTTGACTTTCCCACACATGTCCCAGAAATTTTGCTGAAAGACCACCTCTGACCGATAAACAACTCGTTTCTGCAATGAACTCCTCCATTGTAAATATCTCCAATGTCGTGATGCCATTTTTGAATTTCCCACAAATGTCGCCAACGTTATGATGCTGTCTTTGAATTTCCCACAAATCTAACCAATGTTGTGATGTCAACTTTGAATTTGACTTTTCCACACATGTCCCAGAAATTTTGCTGAAAGACCACCTCTGACCGATAAACAACTCGTTTCCGCAATGAACTCCTCCATTGTAAATATCTCCAATGTCGTGATGCCATTTTTTGAATTTCCCACAAATGTCGCCAACGTTATGATTGCTGTCTTTGAATTTCCCACAAATCTAACCAATGTTGTGATGTCAACTTTGAATTTGACTTTCCCACACATGTCCCAGAAATCTTGCTGAAAGACCACCTCTGACCGATAAACAACTCGTTTCCGCAATGAACTCCTCCATTGTAAATATCTCCAATGTCGTAATGCCATTTTTGAATTTCCCACAAATGTCGCCAACGTTATGATGCTGTCTTTGAATTTCCCACAAATCTAACCAATGTTGTGATGTCAACTTTGGATTTGATTTTCCCACACATGTCACAGAAATTTTGCTGAAAGACCACCTCTGACCTATAAACAACTCGTTTCCGCAATGAACTCCTCCATTGTAAATATCTCCAATGTCGTGATGCCATTTTTGAATTTCCCACAAATGTCGCCAACGTTATGATGCTGTCTTTGAATTTCCCACAAATCTAACCAATGTTGTGATGTCAACTTTGAATTTGACTTTCCCACACATGTCCCAGAAATCTTGCTGAAAGACCACCTCTGACCGATAAACAACTCGTTTCCGCAATGAACTCCTCCATTGTAAATATCTCCAATGTCGTGGTGCCGTTTTTGAATTTCCCACAAATGTCGCCAACGTTATGATGCTGTTTTTGAATTTCCCACAAATTTAACCAATATTGTGATGTCAACTTTGAATTTGACTTTCCCACACATGTCCCAGAAATTTTGCTGAAAGACCACCTCTGACCGATAAACAACTCGTTTCCGCAATGAACTCCTCCATTGTAAATATCTCCAATGTCGTGATGCCATTTTTGAATTTCCCACAAATGTCGCCAACGTTATGATGCTGTCTTTGAATTTCCACAAATCTAACCAATGTTTGTGATGTCAACTTTGAATTTGACTTTCCCACACATGTCCCAGAAATCTTGCTGAAAGACCACCTCTGACCGATAAACAAATCGTTTCCGCAATGAACTCCTCCATTGTAAATATCTCCAATGTCGTGCCGTTTTTGAATTTCCCACAAATGTCGCCAACGTTATGATGCTGTTTTTGAATTTCCCACAAATTTAACCAATATTGTGATGTCAACTTTGAATTTGACTTTCCCACACATGTCCCAGAAATTTTGCTGAAAGACCACCTCTGACCGATAAACAACTCGTTTCCGCAATGAACTCCTCCATTGTAAATATCTCCAATGTCGTGATGCCATTTTTGAATTTCCCACAAATGTCGCCAACGTTATGATGCTGTCTTTGAATTTCCCACAAATCTAACCAATGTTGTGATGCCAACTTTGAATTTGAATTTCCCAGAAATTTTGCTGTAAGACCACCTCTGACCGTTAAACAACTTGTTTCCGCAATGAATTCCTCAATTGTAAATACATTGTATCTCCAATGTTGTGATGCCAACTTTGAATTTCCCACAAATGTCCCCGAAATTTTGCTGAAAGACCACCTCTGACCGATAAACAACTTGTTTCCGCAATGAACTCCTCCATTGTAAATATCTCCAATGTCGTGATGCCATTTTTAAATTTCCCACAAATGTCGCCAATGTTATGATGCTGTCTTTGAATTTCCCACAAATGTAACCAATGTTGTGATGCCAACTTTGAATTTGAATTTCCCGCAAATGTCGCCAATGTTGTGATGCCAACTTTGAATTTCCCACTAATATCTCCAGTGTTGTGGTGCCATTTTTGAATTTCCCACAAATGTCGCCAATGTTGTGATGCTGGCTTTGAATTTCCCACAAACCAATGTTGTGATGCTGTCTTTGAATTTCCCACAAATGTCCCAGAAGTTTTGCTGAAAGATCCCCTCTGACCGTTAAACAACTCGCAATGAACTCCTCAATTGTAAATATCTCCAATGTTGTGATGCCATTTTTAGCTCACCTGAGCGAAGCTCATGTGAGCTATTGTTACCGCAATGTGTCCGTCGTCGTCCGTCGTCCGTCGTCGTCGTCGTCCGTGAACATTTTCAAACGTCTTCTCCTCGGTAACCATTGGGCCTATAGTCACCAAACTTCATGGTCATGGTCCTTAGGTAGGGGATTACAAAATTGTTAAAATGACGTCATTACGTAATCCAAGATGGCCGCCATCTAAAAATAGCACAAATTCTTCAAAAATCTTCTTCTGAAGAACCGCCAACCGGATTTCGACAAAACTTGGTAGGAATGATCGATGTACAATGCTCTTTCAAAGTTGTTAAAATGGTGAGCCCGGGGTCAAAAATGGGCGTGGCCCGTGGAGTCAAATTGGTGTCAAATTTTATTTTTGACCGAATATGGTCATGTCATATATCAAATTGAAGGTATCAATGAGGCGATCACTCTGGTGCATTTTTTGTCGAAATCGGATTGTTGTGTCATCCAAGATGGCCGCCGAAATGTCCAAATGTCTTTCTTTTATTAGAGATTTCAAAATTCTTCTTCACATGAACCGCTTGGCCTATGGTAGCCAAACTTAAAAGTTATGGTCCATGGGTGAAGCCTTTTCAGATTTGTTGAAATGTAGGTCATCGCTAATCCAAGATGGCCGCCATCTAAAAATAGCATAAATTCTTAAAAAATCTTCTTCTCATGAACCGCTGGCTGGATTTCGACTAAACTTGGTAGAAATGATCGATTTACAATGCTCTTTCAAATTTGTGAAAATGGTGACCCCGGGGTCAAAAATGGGCATGGCCCGTGGGGTCAAATTGGGGTAAAATTTTATTTTGGACCGAATATGCTCATGTCATATATCAAATTGAAGGTATCGATGAGGCGATTGCTCTGGTGCAAGATTTGTCGGAATCGGATGATTATAACATCCATGATGGCCACCAAAAGGTCCATTTATTCGAGATTTTGAACGTCTTTTTCTCAGGAACCACATGGCCGATGCTGGCCAAACTTCATAGGAAGTTAAGATCCTTGGGTGAAGCATTTTCAGATTTGGTAAAATGAGAGTTATTGCAGTAACCTAGGGCGGGGGGCATAATTAAGAAAACGGTTTACCCCTCCACATACTTCGTTTGCCGGGAGTATATATAACTCCATCATAAAGCAAAGCAAAATATATGGCTAACGACGTCGAAATGTGTAATCGTGGTGGGTTCGTTCTAAAATATACATGTGACACATACTTATTTAAAACAAAACCACAAAACAAGCACTCCCAACAAAGATGTACGTCAGAATTAGACGATTCTTTAGGCGATGACGAAGACTACTCCCGACCATAGCGACGACAATGTGGCGACAGTGTAGTCGCCACCTGTCGCCTAAAGAATCGTCTAAGTGGGACAGCCCTATCACTTCAAAAACTACATTTACTGTTCTAATAAACGGACTTAATATGACTAAATTGCATTATTCACGTGTCATATAATTCAAGTGAAATTGATTGATTGACCTTTGGTGTGGTGTGGTGTGGTGTCAGTAAACGGTAGACCTTCGCTGTCAGTATACGGACTATACAGACATCGAAGGTATACTGTTTACTGACAGCGAAGATCTATTACAGGCGTGTTAGCGGGAGCGTATTCCATATTTCACCTGTACAAATGGGGAAACATCCGGACGTAATAAGAGCTGCATATTAACAATAATGTATATTCAGCCCTGATATCAGAATATCCTGATATGGTGCCAGGTCCGGACCACAACACTTAGCCCCCACCCCTAAAACGATAGGATTAGCACAAAGCCTACTACTTTTATAATGGGTACTGAATAACCTAATTTAACACTCAAATACTGGAAGCCAAAGTTGTATAAGAAGGCCAAACCAGGGAAAGCGGAATCAGTAATTTATGATACCTGCCATTAATTACGCGTTACTCTCCCCTCAAATGAAATGATCACTCTGGTGACAAACGACACGATACATGCACATGCGTATCCATATAACAGAATAAAATGCACAAAATATGAAGCTGAAGTAGCAAGCTACACACGCAGATTTTCCAGTATTTTATATATACCTTGTGACACAATAGGTATGAAGAATTTCACAATAGTGTATAAGTATGCCTGGTGACACAATACGTATTGTGTCACCAGGAATACTGATACACTATGTAAAATTCTCCATACGTATTGTGTCACCAGAATACATATACACTATTGTGTAATTCTACATACGTATTGTGTCACCAGGAATACTAATACACTATTGTGAAATTCTCCATACGTATTGTGTCACCAGGATTACTTTTACAGTATTGTGAATGTCACCAGGAATACTTATACACTATTGTGAAATTCTCCATACGTATTGTCTCACCAGGCATACTTATACACTATTGTGAATGCCACCGGAATACTTATGCACTATTGTGAAATTCTCCATACGTATTGTGTCACCAGAATACTAATACACTAAATATACGTATGGAGAATTTCATGATGGTGCATAAGTAATCCTTGTGACACTATACGCATGGCGAATTTCAAAATAGTGTATAAGTTATTCCTGGGTGACATGCACAAT